>JZKD02S0121996.1:10744-24225 GCA_000966675.3 Picea glauca | reverse complement strand
ACTCAAAGCATCATAATGAAAGAAAAGTTTTATCATCATATAAATCCAGATCACTTGCGAGCAAGTGTCCTCAAAGAATAAGTTAGGTAAGTGCGCCAGAGCGGGATGTTACACCTTAACTGAACAGAGTTTGAGAAGCAGAGAATTTCAGTTGTAATTCGTTATCACTATGTTAGTTGGTGAGATCTGGATATATATTGATATGATTGAATTCAATGAACATCAGAGTAGGCTCTTTGTATATAGACGGTATTGATAATGTTTTCGATGAACATTGGTTGCACTTATAATGTTTTGATTTTATACTAATTGCCTTTAGGGACTAAATCTTGTCAAAATTTGGTACCTGGTCATATGAGTTTTGTAGTGGAGTATAATCGAAATAATATAAGGTTACACTCTAACTAATAGAGTGATCAGAGTGATTACGCAATATAACTGTATGCAATATAACACAATATAACGCAATATAACATACTGTAACTATACTGTACGCAATATAACAGAGTGATCAGACTGATTAGAGTGGAGTATAACTATACTGTACACAATATAACTATACTGTACATAATATAACAGAGTGATCAGAGTGGAGTATAATCGAAATAATATAACAGAGTGATCAGAGTGGAGTATAATTGAAATAATATAATAGAAATAATATAACAGAGTGATCAGAGTGATCAGATTTCTGTTATATTATTTTCGAAATAATATAACAGATATAATATAAATGAGTATAATCGAAACAATATAATCGAAACAATATAACATAGTGATCAGAGTGGAGTATAATCGAAATAATATAACAAAAATAATATAACAGAGTGATTAGAGTGATCAAATTTCTATTATATTATTTTCGAAATAATATAACAGAAATAATATAAATGAGTATAATCGAAATAATATAATCGAAATAATATAACAGAGTGAATATAACATAAATAATATAACATAAATAATATAAATGAGTATAATCGAAATAATATAATAGAGTGATCAGAGTGGAGTATAATCGAAATAATACAAGGTTACACTCTGATTAACAGAGTGATCAGAGTGATTACGCAATATAACTGTACGCAATATAATTGTACGCAATATTGGTTGTGTTATCCTCTAAATGGTTGGTGAGTCGGATTCTCTTTTCTGGTCTTACTTTTTGATTATGTGCGTATTTTTTTTATTCTTCTGAAGTGTTTTTGTATAATTCAGATTTTATATTTTCATGACATGGATTTGGTGTTGGCAGTGTTGTAATATGGATTCAGATAAGGGGAATATCTTCATTGGTGGGATATCATCGGAGATAACAGAGGAACGATTGAAGGATTATTTCAAGAGCTTTCAAGATATCCTGGAAGCAGAGATTAAGAAGGACAGGATCACATGAAGGGTGCGGGGGTTTGGCTTTGTTGTTTTTGTAGATCCAGCTATGGCAGACATGGTTCTATTGCAAACGCACAACATTGATGGCCGAATGGTAACTTGCTTTTCTCTTTTGTTCTCTTGACAAGTTTAAAAGGTTTACAAGTAATGACTAGTTCAAATTACTTTGTTTTTTAATCAAATATATAGGTGGAGGTTAAAAGAGCAATTTCCAGAGACGAGCAGCATGGCATAAGCATGACTAGGAATAGGAGCAATACAGCTGGTAATGGTAACCACGACCAAAGTAGGAAAAAGAAGATTTTTGTTGGTGGCTTAGCACCTACAGTCACTGAGAATGACATGAGAAATTATTTTCAGCAGTTTGGCACAGTTACCGATGCGTTTGTAATGTATGATTCGAGAACTCAATCACCTCGAGGATTTGGCTTCATTGTCTATGACGCAGAAAATGTTGTGGATTTTGTTGTACAAAATCCTTTTGATCAGATCAATGGGAAGATGGTAGAAGTCAAACGATCCCTCTGCAAGGTGTTCTCTAGTGGCCCTATTAGGCTCCATGCTGAAAATATAACTGTACAATATAACTGTGCAATATAACTGTACGCAATATAACTATACACAAACGCAATATAACATACATACAAACGCAATATAATTGTGCAATATAACTGTACGCAATATAACTGTACGCAATATAACTGTACGCAATATAACTGTGCAATATAACTGTACGCAATATAATTGTACGCAAACGTAATATAACTGTGCAATATACATATATTTCATAGTGCAACATACATATACGCAACATACATATAACTGTGCAATATAACTGTACGCAATATAACTGTACGCAAACGCAATATAACATACATACAAACGCAATATAACATACATGCAAATGCAATATAACATACAAACACGAACACGAATGTAAAATACCTCCAAATTTCTCCCGCGACCACTCGAAACTGCTCCCGCGACCACGACCACTGCTCCCGTGACACAGACCTCGGCGACACAGACCTCAGCGACACAGCTCTCAGTGACACAACTCTCGGCGACACAAACCTCGACGACACAGACCTCGGCGACATAGACTCTCGCAAAGAGCCTCACAACCAAAAAAGTTTCTAACCGTCCCACATCGATGTGTGGCAATTATATAAAACATTTTTCGGCCGAAAAATTGTTCGGACGAACAATATTTCGGCCGAACAATAGTTCAGCCGAAAAACTATTGCCGAAAAAAAAATATCCGGCCGACCAAATTTCTACATGCAAATCGAGGGCCCGGTTATGGATCCGTTCGATTTTACGTTTATGTTTTCGGCTGAATAATAGTTCGGCCAAAAATAATATCTTTCGGCCGAAAAAGTTATTTAGTTCAGCCGAAAATTTGTTTTTCGAAAATTTGGAGACCCGATTGTCACGAAAGTGTAACCCACCTTCGTGATTTCACCCTAAATGAAATTGTTGAAAACACCACATCCACTTGTAATGTCTAGTTTGTTGTATCTTACTCTAGGCCTGCAATCACTATAGTAATCGAAGATTTGTGTGGATGATTGTCTCCTTTCCCATCAGATAGTGCTTCGACGTCTTGAGAGTTTCAACCAAGGAATAGATTTCCTTTTCATAGGTAGGGTAGTTTATAACTTCCCCATGAAATATTTTAGAATGTTAAAATACATTCCTTTATCCCTACATCAAAACTACTCCCATCACATACCCACTTATATTTTTCTCCACTCCGAGAGGGTTTTTAAAGTTTGGTAATGTGAAAAATGGCTCTTGATTAATATTTTTTTTTATCTCATTGAAATTATTCCACTGATTCTTCCCCCATTGGAAATTATTACCACTAATTGTTATGGTGTGGAGTGGTGCAACTACTGTTGAAAATGAATCTATCATCTTTTTCAAGTATTGTGTTTCACCAAAAAAGATCCTAACTTCAGTGGCAGTTGTAAGAACTAGCCATTTAATAATGGTATCCATATATTGGGGAATCTATATTGAGTTCCACTCCAACAATCACATACCCCAAATACACCATTCACTACTGAGGAAGCTCAAGTTTTCGGAAATTAGCCAGCAAGTGGTTCTTTTTCAGGGTCTATAACACCTTCATAAGAAGTTGAATGTTGTCTTCCTAGGTAGAGTTGTAAACATATATACAATTCAAATATATTATAAAAAAATGAATCTAAATATGGGTATAATACATCATTCAAAAATCTCATAAATGTAGTTGATGCATTACATAAGATAAATGGCATGAACAACCTTTCATTATCTTTAAGGTGGTATTATAGGTCTATTATTATTTGGGACATACCTAGTGCTATCCTAGTTTCATATCCAACTTGGTGAAGTACTTGGAGTTCTACAATCGGTCTAACAAATCATCAATCCTCTATATAAAGTACCAATTATTGAGTGTAATATTTTTTAAAGCTCTATAGTCAATACATATCTTCCAAATACCATCCTTCTTGAGTACTATAATGATGGGTGACCCACAAGGTTAGGTGCCCGGTTGAATCACTCCATGCTCCAACAACTAGTGCAACTGCTTCTTCACTTCATTTGCTTCTAGAATGGACTCTCTATACAACCCAATGTTTTCCAATGGAGAGACTAGAAATAACTGTATTTCATGCTTGAATTCCCTCTTAGATAGTATCCCTTTAGGCTCATGAAACACTCCTCGGTATGCTTGTAGTAACTCCTCTAACCAATGTTTCGTTTCTTTATTACACTCACCTAGGGATGCCTTTACTCTTATGGACTCATCATTAGATTAATTTTCTATTAAGAAAAGTAAAACATAATTTATACAGGAACTAATAAAATTCTTGGCTTAGTTGGCACTTATCGGTGAGATTTTTTATTTACCTTTATGTGCGTTTATTATGTAGGACATCTCATCCTTGATCAGGAGGTACAATTTTTCTCTATCCATGAATATTACACCACTAATATACATGTAGGGGTTCCCAAACACTACACCACACACATCTAGGGGTATTATGTCTGACACCACTACATCAATAATGTATGCACTTACAAAAAATTAATCTTACACTATTTTGTTACCTTGATATGTGCAATATTGTTTKCCCAACATAGTGGATAGGGGTTGGGATGATCATGAACCTCCAATCCAATATTTCTAACTAGATTCATTGCTATGAGATTATCATCTGAATAAGAGTCAAATAGAGTGTTTATCTTKGTCTTCTTGACATGGATCTTGATGTGGAATTGTTTATTCATATCCTTCTATTATGGATGATTAAGTATACTTAGAACCTCCTCATGCAMTKATGTGAAGAAAAYGCTATCCACATCGGAGGTGCTCTTGMCCTAATTTCTCTAATGTGTGGAAAGAATATTATTTTTTTTGCAACTTTCTTCCAGTTCCTTGGGTTCATCTCTAGATGTAGTTTCCAACACTTTTCCCCCATTTGACTATCAATATTGCAATGCTTACAATGGTTTCTAGGATCCTTGCATTGATTTGGAGTGTCTACCATCTTCTTATCCTTCCCCTCATTCGACTTCTTATACCCCTCCTTGGAATATTACTAGTGGTATTTTTTCTTGGATCTCCTTGGATGCCCTTTCTTGTGTCTTGTGTTTTCTAAATACTATGAATGTACACATACCTTGTCCACTATCCTTGGATTCAAAAGGATCATGTGATTTTTTAATTGACTATATGTAGACCCCCTATGTACTTGAGGATTACATATTGATTCTTAGGAGAAATACCTAGCATGATCATCATGTTTATGAACTTGGTGGTGTATTTCTACACACTACCCCTGCATTTGGTTGAAGTAGTGCCAATGGATACTTTGGTCCTCTAAATAAACAATAATATAGAATTCTGACTTAATGAGGGTTTTGAAATCCTCCCACTTAGTTACTTGTGGCTCACCCTCTAGACTAAGTGTCACCATGTGACTTCACCACTAGGTTAAAGGATGGTCCTCTAACTTTAATATAGAAAATGATATATTTTAATCCTCATCTATATGATGAGAATTGAAATAAACTTCTAGTTGTTACAACCAATGGTTCGGTATTAATGCATCAATCTCACCTCGACATGGATTTATTTCCATTTTTTGTTGCACTTTGAGAGATTTTATCCCTCTCATGGTTTGGTAGATATGGGGTTAGATGGATCTAGGCTAGTTCTAGTTGTGGGAGGTCACACAAAATTATTATATGATCAAAATTATGTATATGTATATTTCTCATATTAATCTCATCATTTGAAATTTACTCACTTTCCTCACTTAGTTTAAAATATAGAGTATTATTGAGAAGGATCAATGTCAATCTATCTTCTTGAATTTTTATTATAGTGACACAATTTTTAGATGATCAACATTATG
This sequence comes from Picea glauca, assembly GCA_000966675.3. NCBI lineage: Eukaryota > Viridiplantae > Streptophyta > Pinopsida > Pinales > Pinaceae > Picea > Picea glauca. The sequence continues at coordinate 18,418 of JZKD02S0121996.1, read as the reverse complement.
TATATGTATAAGTCTAATATTAATGTGATCATTTGAAATTTAAGTTGCTTGAATGTATAAAGAGTATTATTGAGAAGGATCAATGCCAATCTATCCTCTTTTGTTTTTAGTATAGTTACATAATTTGTAGATGATCAAAATTATGTGTATGTATATGTTTGAGACGAATTTGGTCATTTCAAATTTACTCATTTTCCTCAGTTTGTTGAAAACATAGAGTGTATCATTCAAAAGTATACTTCAAGAACTACATAAGCAATAAGTGGAATAGACATAAATTAGCAGTGTTGAATGATGGGAAATGTGAATAATACGAATATAATAAATTACAAATAGATTATGTTTTGATCAATCTCAATCTATATTGTTCTTCTTTTCTTATAGTCGCACCTAATACTTTTTCCATATTTTGACATCGATCATATGAAAGGGGGTTGAAATAGTAGACCACTAAAATATTTAACTAAGGATATTGTAGTAAATGTCATACCGTATCATTCTTTCTTCCAAGTATTAATAGTATCTTTCACCAACGTTAATCCTTGTGACTTATCAATTATTTGAGACATTTTTCAAAGGAATCTTTTTTTTATTAATTCTTTCAATAGGTGTAATAGGAAAGTTTTGAGGGAATGGTTCATACTAGGGAACTCCCACATAATTATCAAATCTTACTAATATAAATTTGGTTGATTTTGGGGTTAAATTCAATGCTTATACACAATTTGTTCTACAAATCCAAGAGCACCATTGACAAGTTGTGTATCAGCGTATATGTTAGATATAAGCATCACCCTATCTCCAAGTGCGATAAATAATTATAGATCCAATTCTTCCTCATATGTTTCCATAGATTATTTTGTTTTTCCTCTTGTAGCAACACCACTAACCTCATACCAACATGAACATTAGCATTTTCTGAGAAAACCTTGCAAAGTCTCGAATCAATTTTTTTTAAATTATATCCTCAAATGTTGAAACACTAAAAGCACTTCATGTACATGGTAATCAATGCAAGAAGTTGAGATAAATACCACAATATATAATTAATGTCAATCTAAAATTGGAATACATTGAAATTAATGCATCCCATTAATATAAGTACAATTAAATCAATGCATCTACTTCTTAACCTATATTAACCAACATAATATATCACCCTACTTTCAGAATCAAATATTTTCACATACATTATAAATTAACGTGTACAATGAAATCAATGCATATAGAGAATGAGCTCCATAATTCTTTTGCAATACATTTATATGCATATACAATTTTATCCATTAGAGGTGGCAACTATCCCAATTCACAAACCAATATAACTGACCTCCAACCAAAAGGAATGATACCATTTTGTGCGAAATTGACGCAACCCCGCTCTCATAGCAGTCGGTCGCTCCTCCAGGACCTTCAACAATGCGGCCCGAAGAGTTAACAACTCTTCTGACTCCCTCGGGAGTCTTTTACCCACAGTGCTCTTCTCGACGATCTCCCCCTTCACTAGTCGGGAAATCGAGTTCCGCGGACTCGCGAACCTTGTGTGCACCTTCCGTGCAATATGAAACTTCGAATCCCGATCCCCGATGTCAACGGTCAACACTCCCATGTATCGGCGATTTCCCTATCGGGAAATTGGCAGATGAAAGGAGGCGATTTTCTCACCTTTCAAAACCCCGAATGTCGATGTGTGATGCCACGTGTCGTCCTCCGCTCTGTCTCCGTGGGACCCATCACAACTCGGGGCTTTGCAGTTCCTCCGTTATCCCTTCGACCTTGAAAATGCCGAAGTGCCGAGTCCCGACTCCTCGGAATCTCGTGCCACCTGTCCCTCCGATGATCGACAGCTCCGATTAAATCGAGAAATCGCAACTCACGATTTCAACGTGCATGAAATGCTTGCACTCGCCCTCCCCAATATGCCGATACATGATGGCCCACGGGTTCTACCTGCTCTCGAGGGTTAACCCTTCGCTACTTCTCCTAGATCCGACGATCCACGGGACTTCGCGATTCCTCCCAGACTTCCAAGTCGTCGATTCTCTTCCTCTGGTGAATCCTCCCGCTTCCAATATTTCCCTTGGTTCGAATCTCTCCCAGGCGTGTTCCTACAATATGAATGAGGAACTATCCCTCCTAAGTTGAATTGTCACCTCCTCCTTCAGAGACTTAAGCATGCTATCTGTGCTCCACATTCAGCAACCTTCAAAGTGTTGAAGTCTTCCCGGACTCTGGGGCTCACAACCACCGTAATCCTGGCCTTCCCTTTTCTCAGACTTGCTACTGAGCCTTCATGTCCAACCTGCACTCACCTGCATGGCTCAAATAACAAAACACAACCTCAGGATATGAGAATAAGAGTTTATCTGTAGAGCCTCCCCCTCAACGCACTCTATGCGGAGGAATTCAACTACACTCTATGCAAGAATCTCCTGACTCAAACAGAGAAACAATTGAAACTCATTTCTCATTCTCTCAGGTTTTGAACCTGATATGCAATCACATAAGAAGCATATAGAAGGTAAGCATAAAGAGAAGCGAGTATGCAACAGCATAACATCAACAACACACACAGTTCAAACACAACCATGGAATTTGAATCAAAGATTTACTATTAATTCAATATGTGTACATGGGAGTTCTTTACCAGTTCTCTGAGTTTCTCTCCTCCTGCTCCTCTATCAAATACTGAATAATAATCATCATCAATTACACAAGGAGGGTGCCTATATTCGTTTTCCCTCCTGGAAATGAAACTGTCTAATCTACAGCTAACCCTATCTACCAGCATTTAAAACTGTTAAATGCCTTCTTATCTACATTACATTACAAGTGCGGTTCATATGAATGCATTCGGTCAAACGATGGCGCACCAATATTTTCAAAGAAATTCAAAAAATGTATGCGCTGGTGTTGTCCATCTATTCTTCTCTTCCTTCCACGCTGGCTCGCGTCATGACGTCGTAGATGCTCCTGCATCATACTCCTTGGCTCGAAAGATTTCATGGGCTCCTGTCCATGAGCTCCTGCATAGTCTAACCATGCCTTTGAATCACTGCTTCTGTTTCCCAGCTGGCATTCTCCACTAGGTGATTTTTCCATTTCACTAGGTACTCAAAATATTTCTTTCGCCTAGTCTTCCTTCCAATTCTTTTATCCAGTATGCACTCCATCTCAGGCTTCTGTGCAACTGGCAACTGCTTCTGCCACTGGACCACTTGTTGTTCATCTGTTCCAGCTCCTTCATCCTCGGTCCTATAGGGGTATAAATCTAAAATATTGAAAATCGGAGATATCCCTATGTCCTCTGGTAACTCAAGCTCATATGCGTTTTCGCCAAATTTCCTCATAATTCTGCATGGCCCGATTTTCTTCATCTTGAGCTTGTTATACGTCCCCCTTGGGAACCTTTCCTTCCTCAGGTGCACTAGAACCATGTCTCCAACTTCAAACTGAAGTTGTCTTTTCCTCTGATCGGCTCCGCGCCTATACTCCTGGTTCGCCTTCATCAGTATTTGCTTCACCTGCGTGTGAAGTTCCTGCATTGCTTCAGCGAATTCCTTAGCTCTCGCACTGCTCGTTTCAGCCTGTTCTGACTCCCTGAGCTCAGATACTCCTCGTGGTTGTGTCCCATACAAAATTTGAAATGGGCTCTTACCTGTACTCTGATTCACAGAATCGTTGTACGCAAACTCTGCCTGTGGTAGGATCTGATCCCAACTGCTGTGATGCTCGGTCACCAAGCTCCTCAACAGATCCCCCAAGCTTTTGTTGACTACTTCGGTCTGCCAGTCTGTCTGTGGATGGTAAGCAGAACTGAATGCCAAGTCAGTCCCTAGCTTCTTCCACAGCGTCCTCCAAAAATGACCTAGGAATTTGGTATCCCGATCCGAGACTATGGTTCTCGGCAACCCATGCAACCGGACAATCTCTTTGAAAAACAAGTTCGCGATGTGGGTTGCATCGCTGGTCTTCTGACACGGTATAAAATGTGCCATCTTCAAAAACCTGTCCACCACCACAAAGATGGAATCCACCCCTCGCTGAGTTCTCGACAACCCCAACATAAATTCCATGCTAATGGCTTCCCATGGCCTCTCGGGTATGGGCAATGGCTGATAGAATCCTATATTCTGCTTTCGGCCCTTTGCATGTTGACATATCCTGCATCTATCAACAAACCGCTTTACATCAACACGCATGCCAGGCCAATAATAAGATTCGCTCAACTTGGCGAAGGTCTTATTGTGTCCAAAATGACCTGCTAAACCTCCACTGTGTTTTTCCTTCACCAAATTCTCTCTCATGGAGCAATCTGGAATGCACAATTGATTGCCTTTGAACAAAAATCCATCCTGGATCAGGTAGTCAATCCACGGACTCCTATCCCTGAGAACTAGGTTCTCAGCTGCCTCGTATGCCTCGCAAAAGTCTGCGTCCCCTGCATACGTATCCTTTAAATTTTCAAAACCTAAGGTTTTGACTCTGAATTCCTGCAGCAATAAACACTTTCTGCTCAAGGCATCAGCCACCTTGTTCGCAGTCCCCGAAATGTGCTTTATCACAAATGTGAAATTCTGCATGTATTCTACCCACTTTGCATGCTTCTGGTTCAGCTTCTCTTGCTGACTCACGAACTGCAACGCATGGTTGTCACTGTACAGGACAAATTCTTTGGGTATCAAGTAATGCCTCCATTTATTTAATGCCTCGATAATGGCATAGAAATCCTTATCGTACGTGGAGTATTTCAACTTCGCATCATCCATCTTCTCACTCTAATAAGCCACAGGCCTGTCATCCTGACTTAAAACCCCTCCAACAACATACCCACTGGCATCACACTTCACTTGGAAGGTTTTCTGAAAATATGGCAACACTAACACTGGTTGCTCAGTTATCTTTCGCTTCAACAAATTGAAGCTCCTTTCAGCCTCTGCTGTCCAATGGAAAACCTTATGTCTCTTCTTCACAATGTCCATCATTGCGGCACTGATTCCACTAAAATTTTGAATTAATTTTCTGTAGAAGCTTGCCAAACCGTGAAAGATCCTTACCTCAAAAACATTTCTTGGCGATGGCCAATTCCTGATTACTTCAACCTTCTCAGGATCCATCTTCAATTCATTTTTTGAGATTACAAAGCCCAAATAAATGAGTTCTGTCTGCATGAAGGAACACTTCTTCAAATTTATCAGCAACTTCTCCTGCTGTAGCCTTCTCATCTCAATGGCTAAATGCCTCAAGTGTTCAGCCTTTGTCTTGCTGAAATTCAATATGTCATCCATGTATACCACCACAAATTTGCCAATGAATTCCCGCAGGACTTCATTCATCAGCAGCATAAATGTGCTTGGCGCGTTTGTCAATCCAAATGGCATGACCAACCATTCGTACAAACCCTCGTTTGTCTTGAATGTTGTCTTCCATTCATCTCCCTCTCTCATCCGGATTTGATGATATCCACTCTTGAGATCTATCTTCGAAAAATAATTTTCCCCACTCAGGCAATCCATTAAGTCGTCCATTCTTGGCAGTGGAAACCTATACCTGATGGTGATCTTATTAATTGCCCTAGAGTCTGTACACATCCTCCAGCCTCCATCCTTATTTGGACTTAGTACCGTTGGAACGACACACGGACTAAGACTTTCTCTCACCAGTCCTTTATCCTGCAGATCCTGTACCTGCCTTTTGACTTCCTCATTCTCCTGAGGTGTCAACCTGTACGCTGCCTTATTCGGTAGATTTTCCCCAAGTATGAGGTCAATGTGGTGACTCACACTCCTCATCAGTGGTAACGAACGAGGTAGTTCATCCACGATGATATCAACGAACTCTCCAAGCAGTTCCTGAATTTCTACCGGCAAGTCGTCCACTCTTGTGCTTTTCAGGACAATTCTCGGCGTCGTGACAACAAAGAACTGTGGATCTTCATCCTTCTCTAGCTCTGTGAGAAGTTCCTTCCCACTCATAAGTAGTATGGCACTGCTCACTTCCGGCTTCACTTCCTTATCCTTTACCGGATGAAATGTATGTGATCTCCCATCCTTCTCCAAGGTGTATGTGTTCATTCTCCCATCATGAACAACATGTCGGTCATACTGCCAAGGTCTACCCAATAAAACATGACAGACATCCATGGGAATGACATCACATGGGATTTCATCCTTATATTCACCCATTTTAAAATTGACCAAGCATTGCCTTGTAACACATACCTCGTGTCCTTTCTACAACTATGTCACCTTATAGGGACTCGGGTGTTTGTTCATTTTCAGCTCTAGCTTCTCCACCATCTCAGTCGAAACGAGATTATCGGTGCTTCCGCTATCCACTATGACCTTGCATTTCCAGCCCTTGGTTTTGCAAGTCGTCCGGAACAGTTTGCATCTCTGCGCTGAGTTGTCCACCTCTTTCTCAGGTTTTAAGAGAGCCTTGTGCACTGTCAGTGACTCCCCACTTCCAGTGTTTTCATCCTCAACGTCTCGCCTCTACGCCTCAGTGACGTGAGATTTTCCTCTGTCCACCTTCCTGTCTCGACAGTCCACGACTTTGTGACCGTCTTTCCCACACGTAAAACATGTGATAATTCCTCCTCGACCTCTACCTCTACCTCGAGTACGAGGAAATGTATTCACGTCAGTATATCCTCCTTATTGATCATCTTGCTGCCTCCTCGGCTCAGCATATTGTTGCCTCTGTTGTGAGGTTCCACCTCTTTAAGCTTTTCCCTGAGGCTTCTTCCAATCCTCTTTGGGCTTCTGTGTCTTCTCTTGGGAAACTGTCTTGCCTCTGGGCTGGCTTCTGCCTTGCCCTCGCTCTCCTTGCTTGCGGCTCAGCTTCTCTTCGGCCTTTAGAGCCATCTGGTACGCATCCTCAATGGTTCGGATGGTAACCATTCTCAATTCATCCTGAATATCATACCTCAGTCCATTCAGGTATCTCTCCACCTTTTCGTCATCACTCTCCCCATGACCAGCTCTGATGTTGAGCCTGTAGAAATCCTCGGTGTATTCTCTCACCGTCATCAGCTTTTGTCTCAGGTTCTGCATGCGCCTGAATAGCGTGATCTGGTAATCTCTCGGGATGAACTTCGCCTTCATCTTGGCGATCATTGGATCCCAGCTCTTGATCTTCTGTTTTCCTTTGGAACGCCTATCCGCCTGCAACTCGTCCCACCATAAGGTTGCATGTCCCTTCAGCTTGGTAACAGCATGCCTTACCTTCTTGTCCTCCTCGATGTCTTCGTAATCGAAGTATGTATCCAATGCTCGGATCCAATCCAACAATTCTTCTTTGTTCAAACTCCCCTCATAGACGGGGATGTCCATCTTCGTCTTCGAGCTCATCCTCAAAATGTCTCTGATCAACCTCTCGATTGACGCATCTTCCGCCGCGACCTCTTCCACATCATGTCCAGCTTCCTCTTCAATCTCGGGATCACTGAACTCTGCTACACCAACACCACGTCTCTGGGTGGTCTCCATTTCTTCGAGTCGGGCTCGGAGATCTCTCATCTCTCGCTCTATTTCAGCATTTCCTGTTGGCCTACCCCTTCTTCGAGCATCCCTGTCCTCACGTTCAGGAGATTGCCTCTCTCTTTTGGGTGGCATGGTGTATCTGCTTCTCCCTGCTACCTGAACAAAGAGAGCTCCACTTCCCGCTCTGATA
>JZKD02S0121974.1:0-12665 GCA_000966675.3 Picea glauca | reverse complement strand
AAAATTTTAAACCTCTAAAAAAAAAAAAAAAAAAAAAAACACTTATGTAATAATTTTAGTCTTCATAATTTTTGGGGTAAAATGAAGAGAGTAATAATTTAATTAAAATCCGTGGTTTTAAATTGTAAAGAAATAAATAATTTAACTTGTGAAAGTGTTAAAAGATTTCAAATTAATAATAAAGGAAAATAGTAAATAGCGCAACTGTCATTTTGGCCCTAATAAAAAGGGGAAAGAAGGGAATAATAAGAATTAGGAAACTAAGTAATGGAGGAAACATAATAAAGGAAAGATGGGAACTTATGGTAAAAAGCGAGGTCAACATAGTAAGGAATCTGCAATTAAGAACCTTATAATTTGAGCTAATTTAGCAACATCATTTTTAGGGAAAGTATTTAAAACATGTAAGGGGATCTAGGAACACCTAGGAGTAAATTTAGGAGCAAATCTAGGTGGGTGAGGGAAATGAGACAATTAATAATTTTAAAGAAAATAATTAATGGAGAAAAGAGGGGGATGGACGACACTTGTGCGAATGAGAATATTTTGAATATTTTATTAAAACTTAATTTAAATGTGATTAGGGGAAAGTTGGAGGTTCTAAAAACTCTATAAAAGAAAGGGAAGAGGAGGAAGAAGGGGATCGGTTGTAAGCGTAATGTTACGCTACCAGAATTGTGACTTGACTGATTACTTGTGGGGAGTTGGGATTTTCCAGCTCGGATAGGAGTGGTAGCTCGACCTTGCGAGGTGAGCTGGGAACTAGACATACCAACTGGATTTTGTGTGGCCCCTTTGCGGCTCGGGGGGCTAAGGGGGAAGCATAGTACCCCTAGCGATTGGCTGGGAGGTACCGGTGTAGTCTCGATCATCGGCGAGCGGGAGCGACACGGAGCAGGAGCGACACAGAGAGCGCGGTCATCAATCGAGGCGGGAGCTAAGGCAACGGTATGTTTTTTTTTAATTTGGTAGAATAGGATGCATTATGATCTATGCTGGTATCAAAATATTGGTTGTAATTGGATTTAATGGCTGCTTTAATTATTTACTCGACGATTATAAGTGTAGCTACTGTAACTGCTATTTTGTTTAAAATTTCTCATGTGATACAGTATCATTGATGCTATCCTGTACAGTTGGATACCCTATAGGTTTCTGAGTATGAATTAAAAATAACGAGCTTGGGAGGACCCTCTTGATAACAAAATTCCTACTGCTGCTACCTTCTTCTGTCAATAAAGTTATTTACCTCTGTTAATTAAATAAAAAAATATATATATATTTGAAATCGTTCCTTCATCCTTCTAGATTTTATGACAAAAGTTATTGCCAAATCAATTCTTGTAGTTACCGGTCTGAAATTTTGATTGAAATTTTACATATCTGGAATGTATTTTGTGTTCTGAATTCATGTACTGTAATATGGTATAATGAAATTTTATGTTGAAGTTATGCCAGAAATTTTACGCATTGAATCTTATGTTTAGAATTTAGTAAAAAAAAAGGGTAAGTAATATATTTTTATGATAGAATTGTTGGATCCCTGAAGTCATGCCATGCCAGGACATCCACCGCACTGATCTCGCTCCCTTGCGCCCCTTCTACCGGTGTGAGTTCCACCCATTTCCACCCTGGCAAAGTATGTCAAGATCCAGGAGTTTTCTTCTCAGCAGCAGTGTGAGAATCTTGCAAAATTTCCACCTCTGCAACTATGTAGAGTCGTGTTCTCTAAATGATGGAACCACCCACCCTCTGCGTACTGTAAACCGGTTCCTGTGACTTCCTTTGCAAGACGCGTAGTGTAACCCATTTGCCCTGTGGGCTCCTCCCTTGTGAATTTGGTGCTCGGCATGAGCCTTGAATTGTAATGCGACATTTTGTCATTGTTGCGTTGTGTTGGGTCCTTGGTATAACCCTCGGGATTTGGCAATCACCCTTGACTGCGGTCAAATTAAATTCTGATTTTCGGTTTGTACCCATGACCTTCGTTTCTTGTGCCATGGATGCCTGCATTTCCTCTTCTGTTGGCAAACACGATCTGGAAAAATCGCTAGTTCCACCCCTTTGTCCGCCCTCAACCCTGTGGTCAGCGCGAATATCCTTGGGCATTCTCGTATACCGCGTTAACTGCCCCGCTGTCGTCTCTTTTGTAACCACCTTCTAATGGGTAACCACGGCCTTCCCTCAGTCCTCACTTATTTGACTGTGATACCGTCCCTTGATTTCGATATCGCCAGAAAATTTCCAACCTTGTGTGCTGCGTGTCTTCCCCTACGCTCTACTATCCTGATAGCACTCAATGATGCGCAACATGCCAACCATAAACGTGGCAAGTGTGCCCCTGTATGCAACGAGCCGTCAACTTGTCAGGTTGATGTTGTTACGGAACCAGACCAGAACCATCAATAGCATAGGCTCCTCGCTAATGCTCTACGGGTCTGGGCCTTGATGTAGGAGCAACTGGAAGAATTAATTAGTTCTCTGCTCTCGGGACCAGCCAGACTGAAACTAGGCAGCTTGACAGACAAACACCACAATCTAGCAACAAAGAAGGTACTTTTATTTCATTCGCATCATGCAGGGCCGTGGTTAATTTCTCCCTTGCAGAAATATTATTCGGTTGTTATTTATTTTGGTGTTTATTTATTTTAAATTCAATCCATCGGATTAAAAGATAAAAAAAAATGATTTATATAAGCATCCCAATCAAATACCACCCCAACCGGAACGAGAATGAATCTGGATAAATACTTAGTTCCAATAACACCTTTTCCTAAATACTAAACCACATTTAGAACTCGAGCATGCACAAAATGAGACTACCTGGACAACTTCTTATTTCATTGACTTAATTCGTAAACCAATGCCTTGTTGACTAAGGTTCAGACTTATTGTGTTTTCAGTGTGGATTCATCGCACGACATTGGGTTATTAAGGCTGGTATAGTCTGCATTGTGTTTTCCTTAATGTCGTTCCCTTAAGGCAGAAGTGTATTTGGATTATATGTGCTCGAAGCTAGTAGTTACGATATGGAAAATTACAGTTGGAATATAACTTTTACTCTGGAGTTACTGAATTTTATTTTCAAACCACTTTCAAATCTGCAAAAAAATATTTCTGAAAACTCCGGAATCACCCACCCTCCGCTATCTGTATGATGGGACGTCTGTGCCTTCAGATTTCATTACCGAAGTGAGTCTTGGATACCGACAGGGCCATTTGGGAAGTTGCCGAATTAATCCGAGTCTCTGACAGTGGCCATTGATGGCTGCCTTTTGCTGCGTGATTTCTGGCTTGCGCGCGATAGTGGCCCACTCGTTTCATGCATGTGCTCCCAACTGATAGTTTCCAGTTGCCGATTCTTCTTATTCCTTGATTGGCGAATGATTAAGGGTAAAGCTAATTTCCAAGGTTATTATCATTTTATGGTAAATGATTAATGCAATGTAATGTTTTAAGATAATAAGAATGTTTAGGGTAATGTTAATTTTTAATATTATTATTGTTTTATGATAATGATTAGTGCAATGTGACGTTTAAAGTTAATGTGAATGTTTAGGGAAACACTAATTTTTAAAGGTGGTTATGGTTTATGATAATGATTAATGTAAGGTAAATGTTAAATGTTCATACTGATGTTTAGGATTTGTTAATATTAATGTTGTTATGGTTTTTGGGAATGTTAATGTAGTTGTTATAGATAACACATAGGATGTAATCTGATGGTCACTTTTAGTTACTGTCATATTAATAAATTATGGTTATTAACTTAGGGTAATGACGTTGAAATTTTATTATCCTTGATAATAGATAAATTATAATGCCAAGGCCACACATTCAGGGAAGAAAATAACCCTCCCAATAAGAGGAAACGAGAGGATCCAAGTCTTCAAGGCTTATCTCCACATGTGCATGTGTAAAAGTCACATTCATTGCGTAATGAAATTTGATTTATTCTTTGAATCTATTGTTGTTCATGTTTATTTTCTATTGTGTGTCTTTTATTTTCATTTAATAGCAGAGATATTAGGGTAGATTTATTTCATAGAAATCTAGGTTCTTATTTTTATAGCCCCATTTGTCTATAGCTTTATTACAACCACAAAGTTTGCAAATTTTCACACTATACCTCCAAACTTGCACCAACAAAATGACAACTCCACTAGGGATCTGAGCCAATATCAAGATCCTTGTGGGTGTGTGGTAAATGGTTGTTTTTCCCATTTTTGTTTTGTGTTTATGATTTTTTTAAGGGTTTCTAACATCCGATGAGTTTATATTCATGTTCACAAGTTATAGGTGTCGAAAAATCACTCAGGAGCCCCAAGGAGCTGAGGCAACATGTCCATATTTAGCCCCAGGGAGTTGAGGCCACAAGTCTAGATTTAGCCCTAGGGACCAATGCACTAAAACATAGAAACATGAGTTTTGGTCAATGCACTAAACAACACATGTATCTACACTATTCAATGCACTATTCTGGGTAACTTTTTTCAGTTTCCAAAATTTTGAATTTCTTTAGTTTCCCATGCTTTTTAGGTTGTTTTAGTTGTTGTTTGGGGCATGTAGATGCCCATTTCTTTTTCATTTTATTGGTAGGATTAAAATCACTCTCAAACCTAAGGGATTGAGGAACAAACCCCTAAGGGATTTCAATACCTTTCCCTCAAGTGGCTTTCTTTGGATTTGACTCTTTGATTTCCTCTGCAAACAAGTTGTAACTTTGCCTTCCAGTGGTTGTTCATACCTGTAGGTTATTTTTCATTTTCATTTCACTTTTTGAAAAGCAAAAGGAATGACATATAGGTTAGGGAAAAAGAGCTAGGTTGCATTGCTTAGTTTCTTACTGTTTATTAAAAATACATGTTTTGTTATTTCATTGTTATAAAATATGAGTGTATTTCTGGTTTTCATATTAATACATTAGTGAAAAGAAAAATCCCACTTAGGACCCCAATTTTTGCATGACAATAGTGCCTTTCTTTGCAAATTTGAGTTCAGATTTGGGAATTTTTTTTTTTTTTTTATCTTTCTAAATTAGTATGTGATTTATTTTTGTTTAAATTGAAAGAAAAGTCAACACTTAGTATTTTGATTTATTTACTTGCATTTTTAAATTTCAATTTAGTATTTTCTTTTAAGAAATATTTTTTTTCAACATTTTTTTAATTTCAACAAATAATTAATTAATACACACCACCAACACACAAAGCACACCTTAATTTTATGATTGTTTCACGACGCCAAACTCGGCCATAAGATTAACCCTTATCTAAACAAACACTTAATCCCACTTGGGCACCAAAATAATTTTGTAGTTAAGGTGGGACCATTGGGATATGCATCCAAACAATTCCCCTTGGTCACTTACATTTGAAACATAGAAGTTGTCATCTTAGGGAGCTAAAATCCTTGCTAATGGACACAGTCTCAACTTGTTTGGTAACATGCGTGCTCTCATAGTGGATAATGCCAAAGTTTGCACTAGAGGTGTGATTGAGACTCCTTTCTCTTTCATTAATAAGATCCCTAGACCATTTGATTTCAACTCGAAGGAAAGGTAATATGTTACACATGTCTGTGAAGAGGTAGCTTAGTGGCCAATCTTATGTTTCTTTTACCCATGTGACTCTCGAAGGAGGGAAGGAACCCAAGACATATTTTTATGGGTCAAGGGACCTCTCATTACCCACTACCCCATAGTTATAATTGTATCTCACACCTTCACTCAACTATGAAGGGGACTTGTTAGCACTGGGGGCATCCCACACAGTAGATGGTATGGTCAGATCTATCTCCAATACTTATCCACATCCTACTCGTCATCCTAATTGATATAGTAACCCTTATGGTGAGATCCACACTTCCTATGGATATCAAAACCACCCTCGGTATCCTTCACGTGCTTCATCTCAGATAATCCCTAACATAACTTAATCTGCACCTCATCCCCATCCCCATCATCATGGTCAAGGTACACTTTATGTAAACTCTGCTAGATTGGGAATAAACCTCCTCAGAAAATTTACCCTTCCAAGAAAATACTGTACCTCCTTTTTCTCATAGGAATATCAATTTTCAGAATTGCAACTACCCTGTTGGGATCTATCTTTATTCCTTCTTTTGAGATGATATGACCAAGCAAATTTCCCTCTTGCATTCCAAACTTGGATTTTTGGGGATTTAATGAAATTCCAAATCTCCTACACTTCTCAAACACCTGTTTAGGACTTTGCTCAACTACTCTCTCTTTACCTTTTCCTTTAGAACTTTGTTGAACTATTGGTGTTGATTCTCTTCATCTCCCTTGTTTTCATAGTAGAATTGTGTTGTTTCTTCATCTCCATGTAGTGATGTTGCTTTTCATGGTGAATACAGATGAATTTGTACCTCTTTTCAAAATATGCAAATAATTTATGTTAATAATGTGTTCATGATGTATATTTCATTGCATTGTATTTATATATGATAGTTTTAGTTAGTTTATGTTACTGGAAAATTATGTTTATATTATAGTTGTATGGATGGTGGATTGTAACTTAAAAGGGTAATGCAAGGGAAATGTCACACCATGGAATAATTTGTGAAGGTAGGAATGGTTGTCATTGTTTTTTGTGTCTCTTCCACCTATAATATATATATTTCTTGACTATGAACTTTAGTTATTTTTATTCCATTCTATTACCAATACTAATTCCATTCAATTTGTCAACAGTAATTTTCAGTTTTCTTAATGTTCTTTACCCCAACTCCTTTTATATTATACTATATTATATTATATATCATTGTTACCAATTTATTTAATATCAACTACTAATTTCTCAAAGATAATCTTAATTTTCTATATTTACTCACCTCAACACTTTTTTACAATATATTAACTTCTTTGTCCGTGATGATGGGTGGAGTGTCCACTAGAAGTCTCTCTAGCAATAACATCTTGACAATACACCAATTTGTGAGTCATTCCCTATCCTTGTGGATTGATGAATTGATATATCAATGCTAGATTACAACTTTTTTTGTTAAACAATCATATAGACAAACCAACAGCAATATAACTTTACAAATTAAATTACAAAGAGAAATAAAATTGAGAAATTCAATTCAAAGATAATACAAATAAATAAAATTAAATATCTCCTACACATCAACCCTTAACATAGCTGGATTTTAGGTGTTTCCTATTAAGACTAATAAAATTTAACAGTAAATTTAAAAAATATTAAATAAATTATCTTAATTATCTTAATTAATCATTTTTTTTTAAAATAAAAATAAAATTTTTATTATATTATATAATTATTCTATTTAGTAATTAGTTTATAAAACTTATTTATTTATCTTCAATATTGTAATTTAAAAATTACTTTTATATAATCATTCTATCTAATAAATAATTGATAAAATGTATTTATTTATTTACTATTTGTATAATAAAATAATAATAAAATGTTTTTACTTAATTATAGTCTTTATGTTAACACAAGATTTCGTTTACCCAAAAGAATATAACATTTTGTATGTAACATCATACAAAGTTGTTGATTTGTAGTTGAGCATGGTATTACTCAATACCAAAAGTTTAGTACCAAAACATACATTGGATGCAACATCACGCTAAATTGTTGATTTAATTTATTTTTGATCATAATTTTACTTAACACAATGATAGCAAAAATTTATATGTAGATAAATTATAATCAATAATCACTTGCCATATCTAAAAAGAGATTACCTTTAATGCATGAGCAGACCAAGTTAGACGGTTGAATACAATGTTTACTCAATAAATTTGGAAACTAATATTAAGCTTCTTAAACCAGTATTATGTTGGTTTGTCTTTGCAATTACAGTAAAAAGTACACAACTGAATTTAACAATGCTTGCACAATTTAAAATGACATTTTTCAAAAGTAAATGAAAGTTGAAACATAACTTTTAAATTTTTTATTAAATATTAACATAGTTTTGAAGACAAGATTTTTATATTGATTAGAATTTTCAACAATTTTTTTACTTAATTTAAATAAAAATTAAAAAATAACTATTTAAACGCTGCTTATTTTAACACTAAAAATTTATAAACAAATTATGTAAAAATTTAACATCTTTGGCCAATCCTTCAAGTAAAAATTACTTGGAAAATACACGCATCTCACAATTTAACCATGATTCTAAGCAAGTTTGAAAAATATAACTATGATACTAAGCAAGTTTGAAAAATATGTGAAAAATATGGATTCTTGATTCTTGCATGTATTTTGACTCACATTAATCTTGAATTTTCGGATATTCAAGATTAATTTTTGTATATTTAAGATTAATTTTTGGATATTCGAGATTCTTGTAATGTGATCCTCTTGGACTTCAGTGCTGAATGCAAAATGATCTTAGCAGCCAATGGGGCACTGAATCAAGCCATTCTCATTGCACTCAGGGCACCTCACCGCCATGTTATCATCATTCACAAGCTTGCAGCTTCCACTGCGGAATAAATCTGATCCTTTCACTGCGGGTTGTAGAATTTGTAGGGTGATTTAGAGGAAATCAAGTAAATTTAGAAGAGTTTTTTATAATAAATAATCAAAGGAAATACACCTTACTCTATCTTTTTCTTAGGAATTGGTCACGGTCATGTGGAGAGTAATTCTATGATAAGGTGTTTATTGTGCAAGTTGGCTACAATGAAGAAAGAGAAGCTTCCTCTCATAGCTTCGATAGTAGTAAAGGCCACTCAATGAGAAAGAAAGAGTGAACTAGAGATGCTACTTCTTGTCTCCATTGTTGTGGGGTAGTAGAAGAGGATGCCCTTCATAATATCAACACTATTTATAGTATTGTCATAACTAACTTTAAATGAAAACTATGATGTTATAAAGAGATTGAGAATAAGAAAAAGTCGGTATACTATAAAGAGGTTATTAATCCAAGTTACACTATAAAAACTCTCTTTATTGTTTTTAGAATCAAGAAGAAAACAAATATTCCAAAACTAAGAGAAAATCATACTACAACTCAAAAGTGGATAGGCCTAAAACATATTGGGATGTAAAACTCAAAAGTGGAGAAGACCTAATATATGCTTAAAAAAAAAAAATTGTATAGTTTGTAATTTTAATAAAGTAGAATATGATTATGAAAAAATGAACTCACCAATCTTTTTTCTAAACTATTAAATCTTATAAACAACATTATTAAAAAGTTAAAATAAAGTGTAAGCTTTCACGGTTATTCATTATATTGTTTTACATTTTTGGAAACAAATTTTGAGGAAGTTTAGAAAAGTCCTTAAAACTTATACACAATTCATTTCCAAAAAAGTTAAACAACAAAATAATTAAATTTTTGTTATTATAAATTATGTTATTATAAATTATTATTGATTTCAACAAACAATAAAATTGTTAATATTTATATGAAATTTATTTAATATATAAAATAATTTAAATTTAAAAACCCAAAATATTTTTAAAATAAATATAATATTTGTTAATATTTATATGGAATTTATTTACTATATAAAATAATTTAAATTTAAAAACCTAAAATATTTTTAAAATAAATATAATGTTTCTTAAATTAAATGAAAAAAAAAATGAGTATTTAATTTGTTTAAATAATATAGTGTATTTTATTTTATTTTATTGGTATTAATTCTATAACTTATTTATTCATTTTATTTGAACAACTCATAATATAATATAAATTTATTTGAACAACTCATAATATAATATAAATGAGATGATTTCTAAATGTTTATTTAAATTTATGAAATATTAATCATAAAAAAATTAAGTAAAAAAATAAAATAAATTACAAGTGAATGCCTTAAAATACAGTACTAAGTACTAACAGGGATCACCTTAAACCTACCTACTCGAATAAGGACACTCCCCAGAAAAGATTACTCTCCAGTTAACATATTCTTATTTTTAGTTTTTAAATTTTAAATAATTTTTTTTATGTTTACAATCACATTTAAGTAAAAATGTTTGATATAAGTGAATAAATAATAATAATAATAATAATAATAATAATAATGTGAGTGTTTCTAAGTGCAATATGATTTACTTTATCACATTCACTTTATGCCATCTCAACAATTAAAAATTACAACTCTAATAATTATAATGAAGAAAATTAAAAAAATAATAATAATTTAAAAAACAAAAAAATCTAAAATCAAAACACTTAAAAATATCTTTAAAATACCCTAAAACAATTTAAATACTCCCGTATCAAATACCACTCACATAATCAAAGTTTGAAACAATAAAAAAAAAAAAAGCTTCTGTTCGGTCAAAATCCAATAAATTTTAAGTCACTCCATCAATGTAAAAATCTGATCAATGCCAATTTGCAATTTCAATATTTCTATACTGCAATTTGGAAATAATATAGCATCTCGGAATCCACCCAAATAGCGGAAATGAAAATTTAAACATTGCAAATTACAAATTTAACGGTTCTTCGTCTGATTCAGACAAATTTGGATGCACCGTATCAAATACCTGACAGTCACAGTTCGAAACCATGAAAGAAGTCAAACTCCAAATTTTAACCCCCGTCAATGGAATAGTTACAGAAACTTAATTGAGGCACCTATTTAAGTCAGTCCATTAATGAAATAGTTATAGATATCTTAATGGAGGCACCTAATTTGGTGAGTATTCATCCCAACCATTATAATACTTTCATGTTACATAAAGATGTTACCAACCAATCTTCCATGTCCGATAATAGATGTTACCAACCAATATTGATCTGAGACACAGCTCGTAGAACCTGTTGAAATAGCTGATGGATGGTAGCAAGAGCATTCTGTTCCTTTGACATTAATATAATAATATATGTAGTAAAGAATAAAATTAGTGATGGATTTAGTGGATCTTGTTGTAGACAATATTTGTAATAGTTGATATTCAGAGTTCTTAAATTGGGTTGAGCATGGAAATTCTGGTCATATTCCACGCTTTTTCTGATTTGAGCTAAATAGAATTCAGTTCCAGTATTTTTCTTAAAATTTAACATCTAGTTATTTGAAATTGTAGATTATGATGATACAGATGAGTTTAGCCATTTTTAAGTATACAACGAGATTATGTAATTTAAGAAAATCAACAATTTTTTTTAATGTTAATCTAATTTCATATTACTTATTTTTCTCTATGAATTTAAAATAATATAATGTTAATCTAATTTCATATTATCTATTTTTCTATGAATTTAAAATATATGTTTTTCAAGTATTCATAATTATTTATAATTTATGTAGTATTCATAAATTTAAATTTAAAATAGTGTTTAACTGATCAATGTTTTTCAAGTATTCATAATTATTTATAATTTATGTAGTATTCATAAACTTAAATTTAAAATAGTGTTTAACTGATCATCATAGTTTATGTAGTATTTGGTTTAATGTATGGGATTAAAGTTAAATGTTAATTGAAAGCATATTACTTCATTGTTATAATTTTAAATTTTAATACTAAAATAGATTGAAAATTATTTTTTGTTATGAAATATGATTTTAAAGTGTTTTTGTTTCCAATTAGTTAAGAGTTGTCTTCCTTAAACATAAGAAATACATCTTAATAATCCAAAACCCAAAGTTATTTAGAAAGAGTGGAGATCTGCTCCCTTAAAAACTACCAACTAATTATTTCATAATTAAGTTTTGTTTACACATCAATACAATTACTAATAAAAATTAAACCAATAACCTTAAATATTTAAAACTTTTTCATACTAATAAGTACCTTCCCTAACCTACAATTTCATCTCTGTTAATTGACAATATCTACCTCAACTCAACTAACATATGTAATATATGAGATATTTATGCATAAGGCATGTCTTTAGAGTGGGTTTTTACCGGTATAGGAAAACCATTTCGTCTTTAGAGTGGGTTTTTACTGGTATAGGAAAACCATTTCTGATTGGGTGCCACGTGTTCTCCTCCTAGTTATCTATTCTGCCTTGTTTTGTGTTTTCCATTGCAACAATTCTGGGGTCTTAGATTACAAATTTGGAAGCGTTTTTCATGAAGATAAATCTTCATCCTCTAAGGATTTTGGCAGCTGTCCTGTATGAACCTTCAAAATCCCCTACGATGAAACCCTCACTTTCCTTTTTCGCTACAAACCCTCACTTGGTCAAAACTGAAAGAATTTTAGTCAAAGATATAAAAATATATTCCATTAGATGTTCTATTAATATTTTGGTTGGTAGATTCCTTTATGTTGTATAATCTTTAGTTGTGGAGCAGTTTTTCCATAACAAAGATCAAGAATTATTGTTATTTTTATTTTTTATAATATATGGTTGAACATCATGGTGGCATCTATTAATGATTCTGGTTGCACTCTAGAATCACTAGGAGGATTAGGACCACGTGTGATACAAGCCAAATTTTGAGCTTTATGCTACTAAGAATGTGTCTCTTACTAAAATAATGTTCAAGGCCAAAACTAGAGGCTTAGACCCTACACGTCGTTTGTATCATTTGTTGGATATGCATGGGGCAGGAGTGTCACATGGGACATATGATATGCCTAATAGTTGAATTTATTTCATTGCATGAGGTAATACTATGTCTCATGAATTAGATGTGGTTCATAGATATATAGTTTATAGTTGAATAAAAAAAAGTTGGTTGT
>JZKD02S0121963.1:0-15922 GCA_000966675.3 Picea glauca | reverse complement strand
TGACTCATTCCCAAAAATGCTCTACTATAATTTTGAACTGTTGATAACATTGATCTCTTACTTGGATAAGTTTTTCCATTCATTCTCATTTGATTGTTTTCGAATCTTGAAGAAATTGTCTTAC
Source organism: Picea glauca (assembly GCA_000966675.3). Lineage (NCBI taxonomy): Eukaryota > Viridiplantae > Streptophyta > Pinopsida > Pinales > Pinaceae > Picea > Picea glauca. The sequence continues at coordinate 15,798 of JZKD02S0121963.1, read as the reverse complement.
TAATTTCGTGCCTTGGTGAATGGGAGAAATTTTCTGGCTAAGAATGCTCGATCTGACCTTTAAACGCTGAATCTGTTTGCTGCAAATATACATGAACTAACTCTCTTCCACCTTCCTAATTCTTTGCCAAAAAGGTGGGAAAGATCAATTCGATCCTCCATTTGCTGACACCTTGCCATTTGTTTTTTGACTGCCTAAAGAACTTATAATTTCCATTTTGAAGTGTTGGACCAGTTTTGTTAAAAGCTGGAACCTCATAGTACTTTATGTCAAATTTCTCAGATGAGTTACACAGAGCATTTGTGTACAGAAGATATTGGAGGTATTGTTGTGTATTTTCGATGAAGTGTGCCCAATATGCTACTATAATTTTGACAGTCACATGCTTTGAAAAAAACCACCTCTGATATTGCCGATGACAGAGTAGACCAATAGACTGTTTTCTTCATGTATTGATATTGGCCAAGCTAGTCCATAGTACTTATTCTCAATGTACCTTTGAATTTATCAGATTTTATTGTACCCACCCATCCTTGTTCATTCGTTTGATAACTAAAGACTGAAAACTCAGGAGGAGAAAAGGAAAGATAACTGAAGTGATCTCTAGTATTGTTTTTCCTCCAGCCAGGGGCATCCAAATGCGCATGAAACATGTAGGGTCTTTCCAAAGTGGGATAGCCTGATACTCTTGGAGTTTCAACACGCATAGGGAGAGGTGACTTGCAGCGTTGCTTGTAATTGATGAAATCCAGTCAAATCAGGATGTATCTCGAATCCATCAACTTTTCCCTTCCCATATATGAATCCGGATGCCATTGGAAAAAACTAAAACATGCAGCCTGTAAAACAGTGCAGTGATCACCTCCTTTGATCCTGGAGCTTCGATTTCTCTTTTTAAGCTGCCTCTAAATATGATGTGATGAACATAGTTGGCTTCTGAAATACAAAAACATCACGACTTCATGATTCTCTGTTTGGAGCAACAAGGGCGAGAGATAGGGAAAGGAAAATGAGAAATAAAGACAACATCCATACTAGGGTTTCCACTGTGGTGACTTTTCTTTTGTTTGGGTGTGATGCATTGTGGGATTTTCATATAGAAGTGCTTGAAATACTGAAAGTGTTTATCCAGAATTAACAATACCCAACCCATAATTAAAAGGATTTGACTTCAAATGATAATTAGATGGAAAAACAAACAACTGTGTATTTGTTGGAGGAGGATGGAAACTAGTTGAATACCTATCAGCAGTAAGAATGACTTGTGGTAACTGCACATACCTGAATCTAGAGGAACAAGCTTGTAAGATAGTATAAAAATAGAAATCGTATCACTATGTGCTCCAGATACAATGAAGATCTGTGAATCAACTAAAGAAAATCCAATTTCTTGCACACAGGTCATCTCCTTTTGTATTATCAAAGCAAGAGGGAAGGGTACCCCAAATAAAGCATGCGAAGGGCTCTCCATATTGATAACTAATGGAGGCTTCTTCACTCTTATAGGTGAAAGATTTATTTGTATTGTTTCCACTGATGGTGAATCCATAGTTACTGAAGGATGAAAATGAAAAACATCCCTGGCATTTTCATGTATGAATGATTGCATAGATTCCATATCCCTTTTCCATCTAATGAAGATAGTTCCTACACTAAGTGCAAAAGATGTAATATATTGGCGCACCGAAAATATCTGACTGTATGCTTCATTTGGCATCAGTAAAAATGAAAAATCAGATTCTGTTATACTTCGCTTGTCAGTTTCAGGCTCTGCATGATAATGTTTCAAATTCATTGTTGCAACAGAAAACAATCCAGCATAAGTTTCTCCATCCTGCCTTACATTTTCCTTAACCTCGGTACGAAAGCATCCTTGGAAACATACCACGATGTTCATCCGAACTGAAAAATCAACTACATGGACAGTTAACACCTGTAAATATAAAAAACCAATACCCCAACACTTGGTAAATGAACTTGACAGCTACTTCATTTTTTTATTTTTTTTTAACCTTGTGGAAATATCCCACATTAACCAGGAAAGAGCATTTATAAATGTTTATATACGTCGATGTTCACATAGTTGATTGACGAAGTGAGAAAAAGGATATTCACTTGTGCTTGGCGCTAGCGCTTGGGTACAATATTGTATGTTGTTGCTGACCACTGGTTGCTTTGATGCAGGTATTCGGGGGCGATAGTAAATTGTAGATTGGTCCTCGACCAAGGGCCAATATTATATTGCCAAATATAATATTGAACATGTCCCAAAATTTAATTTATTTTGATATGCCGATAGTAAATTGGAGATTGGTCCTCGACCAAGGGCCAATATTATGTTGCCAAAAATAATATTGGACATGTCCCAAAATTTATTTTATTTTGATATGCGCCCATACCTTTAATACATGCTATGTACATATGCTAGAGAGCATATTTTTATGACTTAAAGAACCAAATACATAAGCCCCATAACTTATGTGGATTTAGAATTAAAAATAAAACCGAGGCCCAAAAATATATTTGGATCCAACATTAAAATGCCCAATTTTGATTTAATAAGCAAAATATATCATATAGAACCTTTGTACCTGAGCCATAATTTTTCTTGAACCACATTCATTGATGAAGGATTTTTCCAAAATAGATCCGGGGAGGTGATTCCACAACATGTAGTCGCCATTTATTCTGCGACATCTTTGGAGAGGTGTTGAGAGCCTTTTGTCAACTTTGCATTTTCACTATGCGCCATGAACAATCTGCTTTATGTCTGGAATAGATATCAGTTAGAATACTGATTTCCCTATAAATTATAGGGCCCTAACATAGGCTCCACCTGGGGATGACAACTCAATGTGAGGTGTCAAGAATCTAGGAACTCTGAGTGTGCAGACCAGCTACCTTATCCATTGGGCTATTCCCAAATTGGACCCTATGCCCATTTCTTGTACCTGTTCCAAACTGGAGGGATACAAACCAAACTAAAAAACTATGAAAAACTGAAAGAGAAAGAAGTGCTCATGTTGTTGAGATTATTGGCACACCCCTACCTACTCTAATCTATTGATAATTTCGTTGTTCTAAAAGATACAATAGTGCCAGTGCAGCCAGTCAAGCAACTGATTATATACATTGACTTCTTGACTTTTTATTAAAAACATTAGAGAAATAATTTGACGCTTTGTCCAGAAAACCCAAGGTGTGCAGTGTAATGGCAACTGTAGATGGATGTGTACAATGGGAACAGAAATATTCTTCATATAATCAGCTACAGGATCCATAAATTCATAATTTATTGATATACCTTTTAGGCTCTCAATGACAAGTTGATCCTGGATGACTTTTTCAATTTCTTCATCAAGGCTAAACCTTGATTCCAACTCTGCAATATCAGGCATATAACCATATTCTTTCTCTATCTGCAAGTCAAATGGCATATCAATTTCCTCTCTTCTTGGAGGATGAAGAGTTTTCAAGAACTGTTTAGGATCTTGGACATCATATGATTCAATTTGAACATCCAATAGTTCAATTTCATTTTCTAATCTCTCAGCAACTAAACCAAGAAAACAACGTTTACCTTCAGGTGTGACTCGGCTAGATTTCAAACAAAGAAACACTGCTATTAAGAAATTCTTATCAATTTGAAATCCTGCTAACTCATCCCTCAAAGTTTGTAATATTTTACCAGATAAAGGATTTTCCACATACCCTGTCATCTTGGATCACCATCAATGCTCTGAAATCTGGATTCTTTGGCAATGAAGTCGCTCTAAACTTTGAAGCTCGTGATCTTGAACAATGGAGTCGCCAAGTGAATGGTACAACATTCTTGTGTTTGGCTTCTGTTCACCATTAGAAGCCAAATCTGAACTTGATATACTTTCCTGGAGAACTTGAAATCTCGTCCCCAGTGGAGTCACCACTCTGTAAGTTTTCCAAGGCTATGGGAGAAATCACAAAGGTAACATCAAACCGCTTGGAGTCTTGGATCTAGCCCTCCAAGACTCAGAGAGGGCTATCTTTGTCTGATCTAGCTTTGTTTTAGATTTTAGATGTTAGGCTAGTTATAAGGTGCGGAATTTGTTTTAGACTTGAGATGTTTGGCTGAAGGACTGTTTTAGAATTCCATTTTATTTTGGTGTATTTTTTTAGCATATTTGTGATGTTCCTGAAGAGTTCTGCCAAATTGGGTATGAATCTCCTCAGAAAATTTATTTTACCAATGAATGATTGCAATTATTTGATGTTCCTAGGGTGGTCTAATTTCTGGATGGCTTCTATTCTACTGGGGTCTATCTTAATTCCATCTTTAGAGATTATATTCCCCAACAACTTGCCTTCTTCCAAACCAAAAGGAGTTTTCTTGGGATTCAATGAAATCCCAAACTTTCTACACTTCTCAAACACTCGTCCAAGTATATCACTATAAATATACCAAGATCATCCACAAAGACAATGTCCATTTCTCTTTGGAAGGTGGCACCATCGTTCATCAAACCAAAGGGAATTTTCATGTACATGAAAGTTCCCCAGGGTGTGGTGAAAGCTATTTTTTCTTGGTCGTCTAGGTGGACAAGAACTTGGTTATAGCCCAAAAAACCATCTAGTAAAGAAATCACACTGGCCCCAACTACCTTTTGTAAGATGTGATCCATTTTAGGTAGATGGTAGTTGTGTTTGAGGGAAACCTTGTTCAGGTTTCTGAAATCAATACAAAGCCTGATTTCACCAGTTTTCTTTCTGGTAGGAACCAAATTTGAAACCCATTTGAAAAATCTTAAGGGGACTATTATTTTGGCATCATACATCTTTTTAATTTCTTTTTCTATCAGGGGTGGTAACTTTGGATTGATTCTCCTAAGTTTCTATCTGAAAGGTTTATGTTCTTCTTTTATTGGGATTTTATGTTGTATGATACTGGTGTCGTAAGCTTTCAAATCCTCATAGCCCCAGGCAAAGACATCTACAAATTCTTTGCACAGATCAATATATTTCTGCTTTTGATCTGGAGGTAAAGATTTAGATAGTTTAATCATTTTGGGTTTTTCTTCTGTTCCTATATTACATTCCTCGACTTCTCTACCAGCGGGTTCTATATTTGGATTTTTTGCTACATTGTTGAAATCAAACAGGTCTTCTAAAGGAACTAACCCTCTAAGTAAAATGTTATTCTTCAATTGTAAAATGTCTGATTCTTCTTCTTTTTCATTTATTTCATCTGAATCTACTTTATTTACACTAACATTTTCTAAATCTAATTTATTTACATTATCATTTTCTAAGTCCTATTTATGTACACTATCATCATCATTATCCAAATCAATATTTGTACACTCAAAATCATTCTTAGATTGCAAGAAATCTTCAATTTGCTCATTGTTGCCAAATACCTGCCAATACCTGATGTTATCTGGAACAGTTGGTCTACAATTCACCTCTACTGTATATTGGCGATTGGGATGGAAAGGTATTTTTCATGTGGCTGCTGTAGCCAATCCATCTGCAAGTATGTTCTCGCCTCTGGGCATTACCTGCAAGTCAACTTCAATGAAACATTGTAGAAAATCTAAAACAACATTTCTATAAGCCCCGAGTCTAGGACGTTTTGCAGAATACTCACCTTTAATCTATTTGACAACCATTTCAGAGTCACCTCTTACCATAATCCTTTTGGCACCATGTTTCTTCAATAGCTTCAGGCCGAGCATCAATGCTTCATACTCAGCTATGTTATTGGTGCAATGAAAATTTAATTTGTAGGAGTGACTTTCAAAATACCTGGATTTATGATTATGTATCCACAACCCATCTGTTATAACCCTAAATTGCACCATACATGCATACCTGGCATTAGGTCATCTTACTTGCTATTTTTTCCAAGCCATCACTGAGAAACTCTTCTTAAAAACCACATTTTTGAAGATGTACGTGCCCTGCACCATTACTGCCTGCATACACATGCTTGTTGCACCACTACAGTTTGCGTACGTACACTAGCTTCACCATTACAACTCGTGTGTACTCACAGAAGTTGTAAAAATTAAAAAGTTGCAAGGAATTCGTTGAGATTACAGGCTATTGGTTAGTTTCCCATATGTCCCACCGCCTATAGCCCGTCACCCAACCGAATAACCATCCTTTTGTCATATAAAAGGAGGTGTTGGGGTCTCATTCCAAGGCTAATTATAAGAACAATGAAACTCTTCCCATTTCACTTTCACCCCTTGCCCCAAGAATTTGCAGCCATATTGTGAGTTTTGATCCAGAATTCCCTATTCTTGCCTTTTTTCCTCATTCATAAGCTTATGTCTTTTCTCTAGAGAGAATTGTGAGAGGAGAAAGATATGTGGAAGCAGTTGGAGCTTGGTGAAGAGGAGCCTGGACCAAGTTCAAGGAGCAGTCGTCGATCTCATTTGTAAGTGACTTTGTTAGATTAATATAAAGAAGTATTTTTTTTGTCCCGCCATATGATGTGTTCAATCTTTATGTTTGATTTATATTTAATTATGACATCTAACCCACTAATTCATATATAAGATACATGTTCGTACTTCTTTGTTTGTCTATTTATGAATGCAGGTCGGCCTTGGGAGGAGACTTGTAGTTGAAGAACAACCGAACGCAAAAGGATCGACACCGGATGCAGAGTTTAAGGTAGAGTTACCGGATCCTTATACTTTGTATTTTATGCATGAATGTGGGGTATTGTCAGGGTAGTTGTTAAAATTCAGAGACTTTAGATGATTATCTTTGCCTTCACATTGAACCCTAGTGTAGTCCATAGGGGGGTTTTCCCACTATAGCAGAATTGGCGACTGTATTGGGGAAGCCTCTAGGGTTTTTAGGGGATATCGTTTTGGGTGTTTTAATTGGTTTTGATTACCTTTTTGATTTTTCTGTAAGTTGTTGTGTCTTTGAGAGATTCTGGTCTGCCATACCAGTACTCCCTGCCTTGTCAACCTTGATAGTTAGTTTTCTTTTTAGAAGTTACAGAGGTGTACGCGACCTGTAGTGGGTCTGCACGCGTACATACGCGCCCTACCTTTGGACAGACCACGTACATATGCATGATACTTAAGTGTCAGTGGCGTGCCTGTGTCAAGAAAGTATTTCTTCAAGAAGAGGAAGTCAACCTCTTCCCTGATTGAAGTCATACTTCTCAGTGGTTTTCTTGATCTAGTCTTGGTCCCTGTTGTTACAGTCTTTAGCCTGAGTTTGACGTCAGTTAGCTTATTTATTTATCAAGATTTATTGTGTTTTCTTAGTAAGGGTTTGAGACGAGTTAGTGAGTCTTTTCTGATCAGTCTATTTAGTAGTGTCAGTGACTCCCTGCGATCCGCAGTAGACCTGAAGTCAGTTTTTGGTCTTGTATTGTCTTCACTTTTTCCCTTTCACTTGCTTTAGAAGAAAAGAAAAAGAAGTTATTTCAAGTTTCTTCTTTTGAAGCATAAAAAAAAAAAAAAAGATTTCATTTCTTCGTTTGGTAAGTAGTTAGGTTAGTTGTCTTTGCTTATCAGGAGAAAGAGTTCTTTCTTAAGTTCTTTACTGAATGCTTAGAACACTTAAGTAGATCGTAGTTGAGCGAAATCTTGTTTTGGGTTTTTTATTTTAAAAGATCTTAGAAAAAGTAGTTACAAAAATTTGGTTAAAGAGTGTAAATTTGCAAATCTTTATTTGTCAAAAAGAAGTAGTTTGCTTTCAGTTTCATTTAATCCTCTTCTCTTTCGTCTCTTAAAATACATCACTAGTTTCATTTATGTTTCCTTGACTTTAAGAAAAACCACTTAAAATTAATGCTTAATTAAAATTTATTAGACTTTATGTTTGTAGGGTCCATCAACTAGTCTAGGCTAGAGCCTTGAATTAGGTTGGAGAGGAAACTCTTCAAGGCTATAAAAAAAACATACGAATCTGTGCTAGGGAGTTTAAAAAGTCCAGTAAACGTGAAATTTATCCGGGACCCCCCTCTAACACAGGGGCTAAACACGAGGTCGCGTGCGAAAAGGTAGTGGAGATAACCCCTCCAAAGTCGAACCAAGCATAGTGGGGAACACATATAGAGGACTTGTCTTGGGATTCTGTTGATCGCATTTTCCACGGAGCTTCATGGGTCTCGAATCCATTCGAGGTCCTCAATTTTCATCCGGAACACTTTCTTTTGATACCCTTGATAGGTTTTGGGCTTGATACCCTGATCATTGTGGTCCACCCAACTGTCAACTGTACCCGCCTGGTGACTATTCGCGCACTGGTAACCTAGTTGCCTTTATTTTATTGACTTACATAGGTGACTGTAGGGGTATACCACAGTACCTAGGATAGACATTGGGCCACACTTTGCAGAGTATACTCGAAGGGTGCTTCCATATTTGAGTTGCACTTGCATCGGTAAGTTGCTATAATGTTGGCTAGTGTAACTATTTTTCCAACTAGATAGTGGTTTGATTGCTTTGTCTCATAGGAACTCTTTCTAGTGTGTGTTGGTTTTCAACATTAGTAAAATCCCTAGTGTGTCGTTGATCTTCTCACAAAGTGTAAGATCAAGAGCTTCGTCGGTCACGAAGGCTTCAGGGCCTATCGTCGGTTGAATTAAAGCCACCCCTGCCACCGCAAAGGCGAAGACTTGACCAACAAGGGTCATTTGAGGTGACCAGGCTATAGGAAAATGTACCCGAGACATCCCCGAGAGAAGAACTCTTTCATCCAGAGGAGCCTACTATTTTTTACCTTGGAGCGGAAGCTCTCAGACACTATAACCCTCCGATCAGTGACTTGTCGGCGCCAGTTTTGATACAAGTTGTCCCCCCAAGGATAACTCATCACGAGCGTCGGATATTTTTACAAGAAACAATGGAATAAAACGCTGCTACTTCATTAGGGAGTCCTCACACTCCCTCTATGACTGCTACTACAGGGAGCATTACACCACCTAACCCACCTTTGTCAGTCCAGACCACCATGGTCTTGACCGCCTCTACTTCGGGTAGTGGTCTGATTCCGTCTATGGCGGTGATCACTGCTTCTTTCACCCAGAGTGCGACATGCCCTCCGTTCTCATACGAGATGCCTGGCTTTTATACGAACTCTATCATGTCCTACTCCACCCTACAAACCTTGGGTTTGGGGGTAGGGAGCTCTAACGCTCCTCTGCAAGGGTCCATGGGGGGCACCTCAGCCCCCTATAACACTTTCCCTTACGGTGGGGGTTATATACCTCCATCGTCCCCCTCGTTAGGCAGTGCTCTCCAACATCCTGCCTAGCCGAACATGAACTACAGCTTGTTCGAAGCAGGTAGTCAAGGACTTTATTCCAATACCACTTCGGTGGGTTCTTTGTCGTTCTCTTTGTTCAATGCATTTGGTAATGACGCATTCTCATTATCTTCCATCTCAACCGGGGGCAACCCTGGTTTTGGATCACAAAATCCTGTGCAGGGTACTATTCCTGCACAGGGGGAAAACACCTCTCAAAGACCCTGGAATCTGTGGCAGGGATCGATCCCCTTGTTAGGGATGTCGATCGGGGGAAAACCCTTCCATGGCCAATGGAACCCTGGGTAAGGCTCAATACCTATGCCCATCAGATCGGCAGGGGGCAACCCTTTCCCGAACCTTTGGAACACAACGTCGGGAAAAATCCCTTTTCAACCCTCAACGTCCAATTACGGGAGTCATCTGATGATGTCTCAACAAGTGCAGTGTCCGTACACTGACCACAGCCATGGTTTTTACCAGAACCCTAGTCAATAGCTTTAATTTTCCTGGCAACCTGGTGCCAGCCAAATTCCAGGCTCCTTTCCTCCTGTACATACTCAACTCCCCAAGATACCTTTGCTAGCAACGTTTCATTTTCCAGACTTGTCAAGATTGTTAAACAAACCAATCTATCACAATCCGTGTTGGCCTCCTATCCCGACCGAGTTTCCCTCGGACATTCCAAAGTTCGAAGGTAATCCTAACGAAGATCTAGGCGATCATGTGACCACCTTTCACTTATGGTGCTTGTCCAACTCGTTGAGAGATGACTCCGTCCAGTTGCATCTATTTCAACGCACTCTTATAGGGAGTGCCGCAAAATGGTACATCGAGCTCGACCGCTTGAGATAATCTACTTTTGGCGAATTGGAAATGGTTTTTCTAAACCATTTTCAATTACCTGTGAGATACGATGTTCACACCGAGTTGCTGGCCAACTTTGAGCAAACAAAGGTTGACCATATCTCAAATCACATCCGAGAATGGCGGCGTCGGAAGAGTTTGATAAAAGTAACAGTTCCACTAACATTCCTGCTGGAGTGGTTCCTTAAGTCTTTGGTACCTCAGTTATCCAAAGACGTAGCAACGTCAGGAGTGTTTTCCGAGGAAGAAGCGACAATGAGATCTCAACATCTAGAATTGATATACTCTCAGTCTCATTTACTTTACAAAGTTTTTCTAGATGCATCGCGGTCCATTCTTGACAAGACCAGACAGAAGTCTGGACCACATGCCGATGGTATTGTTGGTTCAACACAAGCGAAGCCCGCTGATCATCTCTCGAATCAATTGCAATAGTTGTCGATACAACAGACAATGTCCGGCCAAACCACTGGTTCGACTACTCCCCCTACTCAAACGTCGGGTGTACACAGTGTGCAATCGACAAACCCGAAGGCCAACCAATAGGCTGACGGAAAGAAGAAACAATGAAAGAAGGGTAAGGGGGATAAGAAACCCATCAATAATGTTGGTGGGGTCAACATAGAGAAAATAAAGTCGAAGTATCCATGTAACCTTTGCATGAAAGACCATCCAACTCACCCATGCCCTTGGCTTGCGGAGGCCCAAAAGTTACTGTTGCAGCAACAACCTGTTGTGTTAACAAACCCATTTCCACATGGGAAAAATTTAACTCAAGCCTTTGCGAACGCGGATGGGGGCAGTCAGGGACCCCCTTCGTCGTCTAGTAATCCCTTGACCTCGAATGTTTATATGTTGAAAGGTGATTCCCATATAGCAACTAGGACACACAATTACAGAATGCCAAACACTTCTGAGAAGGATAAAGAAGCTGAAAACTCATCTATTCCTCTCCAGATCGAGAAGACGTTGGGTGAAACAATGACACGCATCCCAAAAAAGGTGTTCAAGAAAGATTCCCACAATCCAAACGTGAGGGCCACCGATAACTACGCTGTGGTGGAAGATTTGTCACAAACCCCTTAAGAAATGTCTGCTTTCGAGGTCCTCTAGAGCTGCCCTTCGCAGAGAAAGGATTTGTTAGTTGCCTTAGGATCTGCTGAGACTTGTAATCCGAGAACGATCATCCTTGATATGACCAACTTGAAACCTCGTCTCCCATACCACATCGCGTTTCAGATAGTAGTGGCTTACACCATGAAATATTTTACCCGCAACATTTTTCTCACGGTGGTTGATGAGGGCGCCTTGACATGTGTGATGTTGTTGGTGTGTTGGAAGGCCATTGGCCAACCCGTTTTGTCTCCATCACCTACTCTTCTTACCGCTTTCGATGGCCGTTCGTTCAGACCACATGGAATCATTCCTTCTTTCGCTATACAGTTAGGAGGAAAGACCGTGTGCATCTAAGTTGAAGTGGTCGATGCGCCTCTCGACTACAATCTCTTGTCAAGAAAGGGTTGGACCTATGCTATGCATGCAGTGGTCACCACAATTTTCTGGGTCCTGTTGTTTCCACACGAGGGTCGAATCGTGTCCATTGATCAGTTGTATTTCTCTCATCTTGACCCTTCATCGGGGGCATCCACAGTCTCGATGATTGATAATCCACAACCTGACGTCGTCAATATAAGGGTTGGTTTGTGCTCGCCTTTGATGGGTACTTTTGATTACCTGCCTCCGTTCGATGATGTCAAGTTCATATTGGCTATCCCCGACCAACCTAAGGTTGAAATCTTTCAAGTGTCGTCGTTACGTACGAATTACTTTAATGATCTATGGACTCTTCCTTCTCCATCGACCATGATGGAAGGGATAGAGAATCATGGTATGGCCATGCCTTTGTCCGTGACAGAGGTTGCATACTCTATATTCCAGGAAGCTTCCACCGACCTTGATTTGAATCCCGCACAGGAGTTAGATCTGGTTTTCGAGCCTATCTTGGCTTAAGGTTCACTCGCCACTACTGATTCCTTAGACTTGGTCTTGCCCTTTGATGAGGTGATTATAGAGGCATTGACTAGTCTAGACAAACCCTGGGATGATCTCCATCACAGATATTATTTTCTCTTGGAGTTAGGAAGAATCGATGCTAGTGAATTTGTGTTGACTATGACTGGAGATAGGTCTTGTCCTATCATTCCTTTGGCTACGCACACTGTTTATGCCAAAGGTAATATGGAAACCATCGCTAATACGATACTTATTAATATCTGTACAACCCCCGACGTCGTGGAGAATGTCTTTGTCAGAGTAGGCTGCTCCCCCAAGGAGATTCGAATCTATACTGATTTATTTAAAGAATTTTGCGATATTTTTTCCTGGTCTTATGAGGAAATGTCAGGCATTGATCTAAGACTCGTTGAACATGAAATAACGACTTACCTTGACGCCAAGCCGATTTGGCAGAAGCTTTGTCTAGTTAATCCTCAAAAAGAAGCAATTATTAAGGTTGAAGTAGAGAAACTACTCAAGGTTGGTTTCATCTACCCAGTCCAATTGACTCAATGGGTGTCAAATCTCCTTTCGGTAAAAAAAAACAGGGAACGATTCGCGTATGTACGGACTTCCGTGATTTGAATAAGGCATGTCCAAAGGATAATTTCCCCACCCCATTCATTGACTAGATCGTCGATGAATGTGCAGAATGTGAGGTATTTTCTTTCATGGATGGTTTTTTGGGATACAATCAGATTCAAATTAATCTCGAAGACCAGCATAAAACAACTTTTATCTGTCCATGGGGTACATTTTCTTATCGAAAGATGCCTTTTGGCCTCAAGAACACTAGAGCCAATTTTCAGCGGGCCATGTCTTTTGGTTTCCACGATCTCAAACACATAGTCGAGGCCTATCTCGATGATTTAACATCACGATATCGTAAGAGAGTTGATCATCGCATGCACCTCCGAATTATCTTTGAGCGATGTCGCTACTATCAAATTCACTTGAATCCTAACAAATGCAGTTTTTGCGTGACGTCAGGTCGTCTTTTAGGTTTTATAGTTTCGACAACGGGGATCATGGTCGATCCTCTAAAGGTTGAGGTGATAGTTCAATTGCCTCCCTCGTGCACAGTCCCTCAGCTTCAGAGTTTACAGGGAAAAGCCAATTTTCTTCGGTGTTTTATCGCAAACTATACCGAGATATCTAAAGGGTTTATGCGTTTACTGAAGAAGGGTGTCCCTTTCCATTGGGATGAAGCCTCTCAACGCTCATTCAAAGCGTTGAAACATGCTCTCACATATGCCCCTCTACTTCAGCCACCCAATTATAATAAAGATTTCTTATTGTATTTGGCAGTGGTAGAGTCGACCATCGGTATGGTCTTGGTTCAAGAGGACAATCTACTTGAAGAACATGTGATTTATTACCTGAGTCGAGGCCTGGTTGGACCAAAACTCAACTACTCCCACGTTGAGAAGCTTGTGTTGGCAGCAATACATGCTGTCCAACGATTCCGTCATTATATCCTGTTTCGCAAGACCAACGCCATTGCCATTGTGAATCCGTTCCAATACGTGTTGACACAACGCTTAATCAACGAAAAGATCAGTAGATGGATTGTTATCCTCCAGTAATTTGACTTGGATTTCATTTCTGCAAAATCTAAGAAGTCATTGGTCTTTGCATAATTTATCTCGTAACTTCTGGTCAAGTCAGGTGATGTTACGCCTGAAGAATCACTGATTAAAGTAGATATTTTTCTGATTTCATCTTCGGACCCCTCGTATGGAGATATACTAGTCTATCTCCAGAATTTTAAGTTCCTCGCCTCTGCTTCTTGTGATAAGCGTCGACGTATACGCCATCAGGAAAAAAACTATCTCATACTCGAGGACAGTTTGTATCGTTGAGGTGTAGATTGCATCCTTTGCCGATGTCTCACTCATGAAGAAGCAGAGCTTGTTCTTAATGACTGCCACACTGAATCATGTGGTGGTCATTTGTCTGGGTTGGCAACAACCCAAAAGATTTTATGAGCTGGTTACTTTTGGATGACGTTAATAAAGAATTGCATTGAATCGGTCAAGAAGTGCCACCTGTGTCAGATCTTCTCTCGGAAGATGAGGGCACATCCCACTCCTATGTTTCCTGTCATTACAGTTGGCCCCTTCACTAAGTGGGGGATTGATTATACTACATTCCTCCCCCCTTCAGCCAAGGGGCACCGTTATATCGTCATAGCAATAGAATACTTCACTAAGTGGGTCGAAGTTATGCCAATGTTCAAAGATGATGGCGAGACAACATCTCTTGTTTTGTTCAATCAGATAATAACAAGGTTCAGCATCCCGAGGGAGATTTTCACTGACCATGGCAGTCACTTTTAGAACAAAATGATGTTCGATTTAACGTCAAATCTTGGGTTGAGGCAAGAGCATTAATCACCCTACTACCTACAAGCGAATGGTCAGGTGGAAGCTATGAATAAGTCCCTCAAAAATATTCTTCAATGAACGATCAATTCGGACAAGTCAAATTGGCATTTGATGTTGTACTCAACATTGTGGACCTACCGAACGTCTGTAAAGACAACAACCAGTTTCTCACCTTTTCAACTCGTTTACGGGCTGGAAGCAGTCTTGCCAATAGAGTGTCAGATCCCATCTCTAAAGTTGGCAATACAGTTATTGCCAGACACTTCATTGCTTGACGAACGCTTATTATATCTCAAGCAGCTCGATGAGTAACACCATGATGCAGCCTTGGCTAACGAGGCTCACAAAGTGTCAATATGATCGGTCCGTTCGTCCTCGGATTTTCTCTGAAGGTGACCTTGTCCCGGTCTATGACCAAGATAAGGATCTCCTGGGGCAGGCAAGTTCAAACCCATGTGGTTCGGACCTTTCATCGTGAAGGAAGTATTAAATAAGGGCGCTTATCATTTGGTTGACTTCGAAGGAAAGCTTTGGCAGAGTCTAGAAATGGGCTCTACCTCAAGAAGTATTACTCATAGGTGGGTTGCCTTGGGTGACTTCTTGTATATATGTATAGTTATTATACAGTTTAGTTTTTGTCTTTTTGTTTTATGGACGTGTAGTTTTTTATGTCATATTTTTCACTATGGCATATGTCAAGTGAATTAAAGGTGTTCGTCGGGTTCGCGGGCGGTGCTAGTCGACACACTCGGAAGATTGCTTCCGCAGCTTGGGTGATCTTCACACCCCAAGGCCAATTGCTATGTTATGGACGTATCTGTTTAGGTCATGCCACAACCAATGTTTCTGAATACAATGTGGTAATAGAGTTGCTTCGTGACGCTTTGTCGCATGGTATCTCTCATCTTCAGGTCTACTTAGATGCACAGTTGGTTGTGTCCCAGTTAAATGGGGTTTATCACGTTTATGATCCTACTCTACATCGACGATTCCTTAGGGTACGTCTCTTAGAATGATGCTTTGATTACATAACGTATATCCATGTTCCTAGGAGATTGAATCAAATCATGAATACTCTAGCTAATCATGTATTAGATTGGCATATTGCACATACATAAGAAAAAGCACACACATACACATGTAAATACATTTGTAAACAAATGTAACCCATAAGACATAAAATATGTAAATACACACACACACACACACACACACACACACACACACACACACA
>JZKD02S0121952.1:0-12174 GCA_000966675.3 Picea glauca | reverse complement strand
CAATCCATATATAACATTGACGTTGATTGACCATCATCTTTATTTTCAAGCTGGTAGTTGAGCACAAGCTAGAAATCTAAATTGAAATAACCTTCCATGTAGTCAGCAACACAGTCATTAAATGCATGAGAAGGTTGTTGGTCTTCCTCATTGATAACAATTTTCTCATGCAAAACAATGTCATTGTGATTGCAGTCAGACTTCCATGCTTCCTCTGTTATCTCATGATTTAATTTCAATAATTCAAAGGAGGAAAAACATAATGGAAGGTAGTTTTCATTTGCAAGTCCACTCCTTTCTTCATATTCAACATCATTCCTGGAGGATTTCTAATTTGAAACATTATAAAAAATTTGCTTCAACAATTTGAAAGAAGCAAAACACAATGGCAAGGTTCTTTCACTTGATTCAAAGCCTTCTTCATTTTCTTCACTTCTATCATATGCACATTTTTCAATTTCTTTAGATTATTGAACACACTCATTTTTAGATTCATTTTTGACCAATGAATTCAATTTTGAACTGACAAGACCTTCTACATAATAAGTAATAAGGTCATCAAACACATGAGAAGATTGTTGCAATTTCTTGTCAATTTGTTCCAATGAATCAATGTGATTTGGCATCAACACACATTCCTTTGCTTCAGTGATGATCTTAGAATTTTCTTTCAACAATTTAAATGAAGAAAAACATAAAGGTAAAGAATTTCCTTCAGTTAATTCAATACTTTCTTTTTTGTAACTGTGATATGTAGGTTGATTGCTCTCATTACACTGATGAAAAGGAACATTTTCTGATAGAGAACATGCAGTTGGTTTTTCTAGGAAGTCAACATCATAATCATTATCATATTCATCATATATAGGAAAATCAACAACATCTGCAATGCCATCTAACAAGGAAAATATTGGAACATCAACCTGCTCTTCAACGAGCTGATTTGTAAATTCATCTTCTTGACTATCTACAAATGAATACATAAAACAATCAACCCCATGCTTATCATGGGATGGATTAGAATTTAAATTACAACCTTCTTTTTCAATAAGTGAAATATAATCCTTTGCAAAATCATTAGCATTTAAGATTTCAAGAGGGCATATGATATTATTAACTCACTTCTCAATATTCAAATCAACTATTTTATGTTCATATTCATTGTCATGTTCTTTAGCATCCAACTCCTCATTTTGAATATGTTTACATGCTTAGATATTGTGTTGAATCTCCTGAGCATCATTAAACTTTTGTTGTAAGGACCTAGGTCTTCTTTCCATGATGAGGAAAGACATATATGGATGAAAAGTTGTTGCATAATGGAGTATGGAAGCAACTGCAGTGGGTTGAATTTCTTTGGGAAAATTATAATAAATATTGGAAAACCTTATACTGAATGTAAAAATAGTTTCATTGCTCTTCTTTTTCAAGGTATAGAACTCTGTAAGTTGTGGATCCAAATATGTATTCTTTCCCCAAAAATTCAGAAAGACATTCTTCAATTCCTCCCATGAGCTAATTGTCTCTGGCTGCATATGTTTAAACCAGTATTTGGTATCCCCTTTCAAGGATTGAGAAAAGGCCCTCATACAAACATCATCATGATAAATCTCAAACAAATCTATAAAATGTTCAAAATATTGGATGTGTTTTTTAGTTGTGATGGCATTAGGTTCTCCATCAAACACAGGTAGGTACTTATAATGCTTTGGAGGAAAATAATGAAGGATGTGAGGTAATTTTAAAGGACAGTATCTATGTTGAATATTGGAGGGGGTTGGATCAAGTACAAGAGGCAAGACATCAGCCTTGGTTTCATGAGGCTCATCAACTTGGTTCTGGTCATCACATGGCTCAGATGGAGGATTTTGATCAAAATCAGTGATAAACTGAGGAGATAAATGTACAAATTTAAGAGGAGGATATACAATTTCAATATTCTCATGATCATCATTTGAATGTAGATGGTAAATAAAACATTGTTTAGCATGTTCAGGAAAGGACAAAAGGTACTTAGTAACAAAAAATATTATGTCTTAGAAAAAACTCAACTTCAGGTACTTGTTTTCTCCGATGATGTCCTTTCATAGCTTTGTCAATGGATCTTGTCCTCTAGTGGAGTCTTTGAATCAAATTTGAAGTTGGATTGGAGTCACCAATAAAATCTTCAAGCTACTGAGTCTTTGGACAATAGAGTCACCATGAAAACTTTGAATTCTAGATTCTTGAAAATGGAGTCGCCAAATGAATGATGTACAACCTTTCTGTGTCTGAATACTTTTTACGATCTGTACTCAGATCTGAACTTTGTTATTTCTCCTAGGGAATATTTCACCTTTGTTCCCTGACAATGATGCCAGAATGTTAGCACTCTGTAAATTTGTTCGACTGATAAAAAAAACAACATAAGTAACTTACAAATCAACTTCAGAGCTGGGTACTAGCCTGAACACTGACTAGTTAGTAGAAATCTCCAGAGGATAACGACTAAATTAAGTAATGAATCTGAGTTATAATTTTTAATTTGCAGAGTGTAAGAATAAAGGAGAAAACAAGTAACTACATCAGAGTATTAGTGAAATGAATTCTGAATTAGTTATGAAGAAACTTACCTAGTTT
The DNA here is from genome assembly GCA_000966675.3 of Picea glauca. Taxonomy (NCBI): domain Eukaryota; kingdom Viridiplantae; phylum Streptophyta; class Pinopsida; order Pinales; family Pinaceae; genus Picea; species Picea glauca. The sequence goes on along the minus strand of JZKD02S0121952.1, from coordinate 9,555 downwards.
AAATTTCTTAAGACAAGAGCATCCTAAGATGAATTTTGGGCCTTTAAAATATCCAATTTAAACATAAGACAATGATAATGGAATCAGAAACACAGGAAATACATACAAAGAGAGAAGACAAAACTCATATTGCCATCATTATAATCTTTTCATGGAGACTTCAAAGACTTATGCATATGTATTCTATTCAGCTTTAGAAAATTACAATTGAGTTAAGAACAAATAGAATTGTTCCCTTGCACTTCTACCAAAATTAATAAATTTGGAACTTCTAACACTTATACAATTCAAGTTCCTTCAGTTAGAAACTGATTACAATAGCTGAAATGAAACGTTTCAGCTTCTAAAACTAATTTCAATAATTACAAATGACAGTTTCGGTATGGGAACCAATTACAATGATTAACATAAAAACGTTTTATGATCCAACTTTCAATTCCTCTGATGCTTCAACTCCTTCCTCTGCGACATTGTCTTTGAAATGTCACTTGTACTCTTTCAAATCTAATTTCAGTTATCCACATTCTCCTTAAATATTTGGGAATAATATATTTGAATAAAAAAAATTCCCAAATATTTTTATCTGAATTAAATTTCCATATTTTGATTCATACCCTTGGCTTTGAAAAATTGTTTATTGCTTGCTTCCCATGGTTTTGAAAACCATGTCTTTTTTTTCCCAAAAAATATTTACCATTTCACTGTGAAAACTATTTACTGGTTTGTTTCCTGTGGTTTTATTTTTAATCCTCTTCTTTAACTTATGTAAAATCTTTGGATAAAAAATTATCCAAATCTTCCTTTCACATGGGTTTTCCCATTTAATTCTTTTCCATGGAAATAAACATTAATCTCTTTAAATTTTATCTCTGTGAAAATTTTCCACCGTGAGGAAGAATTTCATTTATTTGAAATTCCCTAATTAATATTGAAACACACCCCTAAAAAATATGTCCCACATAAAGCATATAATAAATGGTTGGATTATTATTTTAGGCTTGGGAGGAGTGGTTTTAACCCACACCACTTTTACCCCCGAAATGCATCTTTAATTAAGGACACATACTCCAACTTAAAACCCGGTGGTTTGGATTTTGGCCCACCTTCAAATAATTAACCTCTGTTTACTTTCAATCCCCGAAATGTATGTGCGCCCTTCATCCACCCTTTGAATTTTCCACTTATTTTGAGATTCGTGCCCATGATTTGACATGAGGTCATGAATTAAATATTAGGTTAAATATTAATATAAATATTTTAATATAAAAATATTTATATTAATAATTATAAACCTTTTTTCCATTTTCTAAGGACTTTAGGTGTATGAGGCTCATCACATGACTGTGTGGATAGGATAAGGGATATTAAGCTTAATAAAAGGAATATTTTTAATTTTCAATGGGAATATGATAGTAAGGGTAAAAATGAATGAAGTGATGGAACAAAGGGATTTAGATAAGCGTTAAGGCTAGATATAGGTTTGGGAAATTTGCCAATTTTTACTCATGTTGGACATGACTATGTTGGATGATTAGTTGAATGAAGGATTTAGGTGATGGGAGCTTGACAGAGCTGGTGAAAAAGTTTTAAAATCTGAGTGGAAATATAGCACAAGGACACGATGCTTTGTAAAAATTAATGGAAATTAGCATGTGATAACAAGGGGAATGACGAAGATTACTCAAATAGAAAACAAACATATAAAGGCAAAGGAACCACAAAGAATTTTTTCAAGAAAATATTATGCACCAAAGAAGACATCTCCTCATTAGATGAAGATGAAGTCAGTGACAGTGAGACATACAAACTAATTGAAAAGGAATACAAATATGAAGTAGAATTGATTATTGATTTTGATGAACTAATAGAAGAAAAAAAAGTCACTCAACAAAGAATTAATGAAACAAAAGGAAAGTGTTCACATTTTTGAAGAATCCCAACACGTTATCAAGAACTTAAGAACTCAGATAGAAGAAGCCAGAAAAATCAAAGAAAATATTGAATATAAAAAGTAGTATTTGGAAGCAAACATAGAAGCACAAAAGGAAGAAGCAGAAATGAGAGAGAAGATATTGACAAATCATCTTAAGGAAATAATTAACGATCTAAACCATCTTGAGGAAGAGTTTGGTCAAGAAGAGAAAGGAGTTGAAGAAGAAATAATCACATTAAAAATTCATCTTGAGGAAGCAAAAAGAACAAAAGAAGTCATGAAGTCTCGGATAATGAAGAAAGAAGAAGAGGTTGAGAAGCTTGAAGAAGAAGTTGTCACATTGAGAATTAAAATAATCAAGATCAACAAGAACGTTGAAGAGACAAAAACATCCACATCAGATATAGATAATGAAGAGAAGAACTCTAGGTTGCTAGAAAATAAGAATGAAGAAAAGAGAAAGAGTTATGCAAAAGTACTCAAAGGAAGGAATCATGGTCAACCAGAATCTAAGAAAACTATTGAAGATACATCTTCAAGAAGACCATCCATGTTCAAGACACAAAGAATCTTCAATCATGATCATGATCAGTCAAGGAAAAAATTGAGAAGGACTATGCCACAAAGAAGATAATTCACTCCCATGTATGCAAATTTATTTTATGGTCATTGTTTTTACTGTACTAACTTTGGACATATGGTTGCATATTGTAGGGATTATAAAAGAAATGTTCAAGCAATAAATGCCTATGTGGCCCCACATAACATTGAATGTTACAAATTTCATAACTATGGATAGATAACCAATGATTATAGAAGCATGATTGATACTTCCATGAAAGAGAACATCGATATCAGATATAAGAAAGCATGGATAAAAAAATAGGAAGAACAGGTGAAAAAATACTAGGTACCAGAGATCGCAATATTGGCAATAAAACGAGATGAAGAAAATTCTACAAAGAAAAAGAAATATGTGAGATACATAAAGGTTTGGAAAATAACTGAGAGAAAGGAAGGACATGTAAATAAGGAACAGGTTCAAGAGATTGTACTTTCAGGAATTATAGTGAAAGATGAATCCACAGACAAAAAGAAACAAGTCAGAGCTCAGAGAGATAATGAATCTACCAGTGAATATGATGATGAATCTACCAATGAATATGATGATGAATACACATCAAAGAAAGAATTGTTCTAAGCCATCCGGCTTAGAGACTCCCACGTAATATGAATATTAGATAGGGGGAGTCTATGCGATAGATGTGACAAACCAAAGAACCATCCTTCGAGAAACTTGCAGAGTTTGAGAAGACAGATTCAGAGTAGTCAATTAGCAGAAGTACAATTTGGTATATTAATCAAGACTTCATGATAGTATAGTGATAAATGGGTCAACATTATGGGCAGTTGCGCAAGTAGAATCTTGGATAGTATGGACAGAGATGGATTCATAAGAACACTTAGCAGGTTTGGAAAGATATATGACAGTGGTCAAGAGCATGGATTCATAGATTGGTTCAGAGAGTGGTTCAGAGACAAAGGAACATTATCATAATGGATGATAATTACACAAGAAATGGATCGAACAATGCTAATGGATTCCAAATTGATAGATATGTTTTGGACACATGTAGTGCATAAAACAGTTCACATTCAAAACATAGTAATGCTCAGAAACAACAATGAAAAAACTGCCTACGAACTATGGAAAGGAAGCACAGACAACAACCTCTACATCAAGATATGTCAAAGAAACCAAAGAATTTTTATTTCTAAAACTAAGTATATTAGAGAAATGCTAAAGAGGTTCAAAATGGAAGATTGCAAACTAGTTACCAATCCTATGCAAACCAATTGCAAGTTGAGAAAAGATGATGATTCAAAGTCTACATACCAGAGGCAATACAGGTCAATGATTGGTAGCTTACTATATGTGATAGTATCTAGACCAGATGTAATGTAGGCAACTAGAGAGGTGGCACAATTTCAAGAAACAGCAAATGAATCACATGTATTAGCAGTGAAGAGGAATTTCAGATATCTCAAAGGAATATAGGAGTTTGGATTATGGTATCCAAAAGGAAAGGATCTATCACTTGTTTCCTACATAGATGCAGATTGAGTAGGTTTCATTGATGACTGACAAACCACTAGTGGAGTAGTGTTCTACTTGGTTGAGTGTTTAGTATCATGGTTAAGCAAGAAACAATCATCAGTAGCCTTATCTACAATCGAGGAAGAGTATATTGCAGCAACAACATGTTGTACATAGGTTCTATGGATGAAACAAACTCTGACAGATATATAGGTTGAGTATGATGATCCCATTCCAATATATTGTAATAATACAAGTGCTATCAGTATCTCAAAGAACCTGATGATGCACTCCAAGACAAAGCACATTCCAATAAAGTATCACTTTCTACAAGAACAAGTTGTAGAGAATAACATTAGAGTTGAATATGTTGGCACAAAATAACAAGTGGCAGACATCTTTACAAAATCACTTCCAAGAGAAGCTTTTGAGTATGTTCGCCATAGATTCAGAATAATTTCTACTCCAAAATGAATGATTTTGAATGATTATCTTATATGTCTTAGATCTACATGAGGAAGCATCATAAAGAGGATAGTTTAGGTTGGGAGATCAGTTTCAGGAAGAGTTCAGTCAAGGGGAGTATCCCCATGAACAGTTCAATTAGGGGGAGTAGCCCTAGATGGAAAGATAAATTTTCCATTGATGACAAAGGGGGAGAGATTTATCAGGTTCAAGCTTAGAGAAAGAGCATAGAGGCATGGTTCCAGGGGAAGCGAAGGTCACAAGCGAAGAATGAGCGATATGACTTTAGAGTGAAACCCTTTTTCAAAGAGGGAGATATTATTCATATGAAGAGAGAGAGAGTAATCAGAGGCTTATAAACACAAAGAAAAATCAAAGGCATGTAGACAGGGAGAGAATCCCCAAGGAGAGTTCAGTTAGGGGGAGCATCCCCAAAGGGAGATACCCTTTTCCATTGATGTCAAAGAGGGAGATATAGAAACATTGATGAGGAGTATAAGNAAGGAAGGAATCATGGTCAACCATAATCTAAGAAAACTATTGAAGATACATCTTCAAGAAGACCATCCATGTTCAAGACACAAAGAAGCTTCAATCATGATCATGATCAGTCAAGGAAAAAATTGAGAAGGACTATGCCACAAAGAAGATAATTCACTCCCAGGTATGCAAATTTATTTTATGGTCATTGTTTTTACTGTACTAACTTTGGACATATGGTTGCATATTGTAGGGATTATAAAAGAAATGTTCAAGAAATAAATTCCTATGTGGCCCCACATAACATTGAATGTTACAAATTTCATAACTATGGATAGATAACCAATGATTATAGAAGCATGATCGATACTTCCATGAAAGAGAACATCGATATCAGATATAAGAAAGCATGGATAAAAAAATAGGAAGAAAAAGTTAAAAAATACCAGGTACCAGAGATCGCAATATTGGCAATAAAGCGAGATGAAGAAAATTCTACAAAGAAAAATAAATATGTGAGATACATAAAGGTTTGGAAAATAACTGAAAGAAAGGAAGGACATGTAAATAAGGAACAGGTTCAAGAGATTGTACTTTCAGGAATTATAGTGAAAGATGAATCCACAGACAAAAAGAAACAAGTCAGAGATCAAAGAGATAATGAATCTACCAATGAATATGATGATGAATCTACCAATGAATATGATGATGAATACACATCAAAGAAAGAATTGTTCTAAGCCATCCGGCTTAGAGACTCCCACGTAATATGAATATTATATAGGGGGAGTCTATGCGATAGATGTGACAAACCAAAGAACCATCCTTCGAGAAACTTGCAGAGTTTGAGAAGACAGATTCAGAGTAGTCAATTAGCAGAAGTACAATTTGGTATATTAATCAAGACTTCATGATAGTATAGTGATAAATGGGTCAACATTATGGGCAGTTGTGCAAGTAGAATCTTGGATAGTATGGACAGAGATGGATTCATAAGAACACTTAGCAGGTTTGGAAAGATATATGACAGTGGTCAAGAGCATGGATTCATAGATCGGTTCAGAGAGTGGTTCAGAGACAAAGGAACATTATCATAATGGATGATAATTACACAAGAAATGGATCGAACAANTGCAGAGTTTGAGAAGACAGATTCAGAGTAGTCAATTAGCAGAAGTACAATTTGGTATATTAATCAAGACTTCATGATAGTATAGTGATAAATGGGTCAACATTATGGGCAGTTGCGCAAGTAGAATCTTGGATAGTATGGACAGAGATGGATTCATAAGAACACTTAGCAGGTTTGGAAAGATATATGACAGTGGTCAAGAGCATGGATTCATAGATTGGTTCAGAGAGTGGTTCAGAGACAAAGGAACATTATCATAATGGATGATAATTACACAAGAAATGGATCGAACAATGCTAATGGATTCCAAATTGATAGATATGTTTTGGACACATGTAGTGCATAAAACAGTTCACATTCAAAACATAGTAATGCTCAGAAACAACAATGAAAAAACTGCCTACGAACTATGGAAAGGAAGCACAGACAACAACCTCTACATCAAGATATGTCAAAGAAACCAAAGAATTTTTATTTCTAAAACTAAGTATATTAGAGAAATGCTAAAGAGGTTCAAAATGGAAGATTGCAAACTAGTTACCAATCCTATGCAAACCAATTGCAAGTTGAGAAAAGATGATGATTCAAAGTCTACATACCAGAGGCAATACAGGTCAATGATTGGTAGCTTACTATATGTGATAGTATCTAGACCAGATGTAATGTAGGCAACTAGAGAGGTGGCACAATTTCAAGAAACAGCAAATGAATCACATGTATTAGCAGTGAAGAGGAATTTCAGATATCTCAAAGGAATATAGGAGTTTGGATTATGGTATCCAAAAGGAAAGGATCTATCACTTGTTTCCTACATAGATGCAGATTGAGTAGGTTTCATTGATGACTGACAAACCACTAGTGGAGTAGTGTTCTACTTGGTTGAGTGTTTAGTATCATGGTTAAGCAAGAAACAATCATCAGTAGCCTTATCTACAATCGAGGAAGAGTATATTGCAGCAACAACATGTTGTACATAGGTTCTATGGATGAAACAAACTCTGACAGATATATAGGTTGAGTATGATGATCCCATTCCAATATATTGTAATAATACAAGTGCTATCAGTATCTCAAAGAACCTGATGATGCACTCCAAGACAAAGCACATTCCAATAAAGTATCACTTTCTACAAGAACAAGTTGTAGAGAATAACATTAGAGTTGAATATGTTGGCACAAAATAACAAGTGGCAGACATCTTTACAAAATCACTTCCAAGAGAAGCTTTTGAGTATGTTCGCCATAGATTCAGAATAATTTCTACTCCAAAATGAATGATTTTGAATGATTATCTTATATGTCTTAGATCTACATGAGGAAGCATCATAAAGAGGATAGTTTAGGTTGGGAGATCAGTTTCAGGAAGAGTTCAGTCAAGGGGAGTATCCCCATGAACAGTTCAATTAGGGGGAGTAGCCCTAGATGGAAAGATAAATTTTCCATTGATGACAAAGGGGGAGAGATTTATCAGGTTCAAGCTTAGAGAAAGAGCATAGAGGCATGGTTCCAGGGGAAGCGAAGGTCACAAGCGAAGAATGAGCGATATGACTTTAGAGTGAAACCCTTTTTCAAAGAGGGAGATATTATTCATATGAAGAGAGAGAGAGTAATCAGAGGCTTATAAACACAAAGAAAAATCAAAGGCATGTAGACAGGGAGAGAATCCCCAAGGAGAGTTCAGTTAGGGGGAGCATCCCCAAAGGGAGATACCCTTTTCCATTGATGTCAAAGAGGGAGATATAGAAACATTGATGAGGAGTATAAGAATGAATGTTATCATGACTAAGTGTTTCCATCAATGCCATAGGTTAATGGATAGTTGGTATGGATTGTTGGTTTTCATTGATGTCAAAACATTGGAGAGTGATATTATATTTTGATTTCAACCCTTACTGATTGATGTCAACCCTCGGAGAAAGTCTGGTAGCGAATTCTGGTAGCACAAAGGTTTGGGTAATGGAACCAAGGTTGTTTCTTGTATAATGGTATGATTTTTAATATATTTTAAGTTAATACTATTATATATGTATAGTACATGTCATTCTATTTCCGATGGTATGTGGAACGTCACATAACTCCTCACGGTTAGAGAGTTATGGCCATGAGAAGTTGGAGAACCCAGGTTTGGGTAATGGACCCAAGTTTGTTTGATGGATAATGGTATGTTTTTTGAAATATTTTCAAGAACTAATATTCTATGGATATTACATGTCATTCCATTTGCATTTTTATGTGGAATGTCACATAAATCCTCACGGTTAGAGAGTTATGACCATGTGAATTTGGAGAACCCTCATGAGTCATCTAGAAGCCCCAAAAGGTCAAAGTAGTCAACATTGTTTAAGAGATTTTAGAAGGTAAATAATAAAGTGAATTGATGAGTGTACTATAAGTCAAATTAAATAAAAAAATAAATTATTTAAATAATAAATTTAATGGAGAAATTAGAAGTGGGTTAACCCTAAAATAAGGAAAGTGGGTTAATATGGTTAAAAGGCAACCGCTTGAGGAAGCTACATGAAAGTATAAATAAAAGGCAAGGCTCTCTTATTTTAATAACACTTGATAATATTGAATATCTATAGGTGAATGAGGTAACCAAAGGATATATAAGCCGAATTTCAGATGGAAGGTGAAGTAAAGAAGGACAAAATTCAAGGGAGGATAAATTCTTTTGTTTATGCTTTCTAAGGTATGTTATTTAGAGGTCATCTCACCATTTTCGAAATAAATTTGTTTCTAGAATGATTCAGACCATGAAATTGGGAGGCCATTGAGGAAACATATCCAAGTATATGTGGTACAAATTTCATTTTGTGGGTCTTTGTATGTTTGGAGTTACACTCCATGGAAAATAGGGTTTCTGGCTAGTCCTAAAACTAGTCTAAAACATGTGTTTCAGGTAAAAAATTCACAAATTCTTCGTAACAGATCCAAATTCAATAAGAAAAAATGTGTTGGTTATAGTACAGTTAGTAGTATTCTTTTTACAATTTTCATATCCATACAACAAATATTCTGTGTGGGGCACGCTCTACAAGTTCACTCTCTAGAATACTCTAGAATTCAACAAGGTATGCCATTTTTAATATAACTCCTTTTCTGAGAAGTTCCAAGTAGTGACAGTTGGTGGAATTGCATAAAACACACTAAAGAACATTGTGTACTATTTTCAGATCTTTATTCATTACAGGTATATAGTTATGATTATTTCAAATTAGGGTTGTTGACTAATGTAAAACTAGTCATGTGAGACTAAAGTAAAGTTTGATGAAAATGCTAGTCTCTTGTTGTTAAAGTTAAGGAAGGATTGCAGGTATGTGATCATATATACCAGGTCTATTATAGAGTTACAAATAAGATTTGGATGATGAAATTGATGAGGGATTTTGGTTGAGGTACATGTTGGGTACATGGTTGAGACAAGTAGTTGATGAGTTGGCACAT
>JZKD02S0121951.1:310599-338240 GCA_000966675.3 Picea glauca | reverse complement strand
GTATGTGTGAGGTTCTTTGAAAGGTTAAATATGTAGTTTAAAGAATACAACAACAAATATAACATGCAGCAAGTAATAACCAACAAACGCTCACAACAAGAACAACATGATAAAGGATTTCACCCCCAACTGGGCTACATCTCCTTGAGCCTCCATCAAATGGACTAGGCTCTCTGGGATTAGTTTGTCAAAGATTCTTTTACAAGCTACTGATCAAGTCCAATGGATTTACTGACTGTACCATTGGGTTCAAAATACATAAAAACCCAAAAAATGACTATTAGATCTCTGAAAACGGACCATGGCTCATCCGAGCATGACCTCTTCTACATGTGGCCTTAAGCTTCCCTGAGCTTCCTTGTGGCAAAAAAACCTGTAAAATCCCTCAAATTCCTCTGAAACCTATCCCAACGTGTTAAGAGCATAACAATTAGTTAAAAATGACTATTCAGTCACAAAAAACAGACTTGGGATCATCTGAGCATGACCTCCATCAATGGTGGCCCTAAGCTCCCTAGAGCTCCCTGAAACTTCAATGGTGTAAAACCTACAATAGAAGTCTCCAAATGCCTTTGAAAACAATTCCAATGGATTTAGAACATCCAAAAACCCCTAGCTGGTCTTTTTCGTCACCTCATTTGGCCAAAAGATGAAGAAGTTAGGCCTCCTACCATTTTCCTCCTTCAAGCTTGCTGTCTTTGGTTCGCCAAAATGCACCTGTGTGTGAGTAACCTGGTTTCTGGGCGTTTCTCGTGCCTAAAACCAACACAGACGTGCCTCTCCACAAAACATGCCAAAATGTAGAACAATTAGGGAACGAAGCCCCCAAAACACGGAGGTGTTGGGTGCATGGGGGCCATGTCGCCATGTCCCGCGCATAAAAAGGGCTGCGTTGCAACTTTATTTGTGGGCTTGACAAGTGTCAAATCATGGACTAACCATTTGAAAATGTGCACATGGATTCCCACGCATCTTCTTGGAATTGGTCATGTGGATATGGGTTGTGCGATCGAGGGCTGGGGCTAAGCCCCAACCCGGACGCGCCCCAAATTATACCACATTTCAACTTAAATAAATATGAATATATATAAATAACAAGAAATAAGCTGTGGTGCACCATTAGGGAGGTCTTATTCAAAACGTTGCATGGTGTGTGGAGGTATAGGGTTTGAATCCCACAAACTCAAATATATTTTTAAACAAACAACCAACCTTTACCATGGTGCCATGTGGCAGCCCATGCTTGGGCCACGTGGCACCACTCCATTTGCCAATTAAATGCCATTTGTCAAAACATGATTCGTCCACATCTGCCAACTGCCAACTCAGCACTGACACATCATCTCTTGCCACGTCAGTGTTTTCACATGTTAGGTCATACACCTGCCACGTCATCATGTACGGACTGTACAATCATCAATTTTTTTTGCCTGTTTGGCAAATCGAACAGATCGCGATATCTCACTCATTCGATGTTTGATTGACCCCATTCAAAGTGCATTGGGTTTGTGACGACGAGGGATACAGACCTGTTCATTTTGAACTAATTTTGAGCACTTTTATTTTTGTGCTAAAATTTGACCCCTGGTCCAGATTCTGATCACTAGGGGCCATTCCACCTTCTCCCGTGGAACCCCCCAAGTAATGAGGCCATCCTTTTTGATTGGGGTGTGCTAACTGGACCTCGTCTTCCCTCTCACATTCCTTTCAAGATTACAGTACAAGTTTGTGGTCGAGACATTCCTCAGACGCTGATAGACGAAGGTTCATCCGTTAGTATTTTGTCCTCTCTCGCTTGGCAAGATTTGGGTTATCCTCATCTTGTGTGGGTTACTCAGACTTTGTTTTCTTTTAACAAAAGAACCAGTCAACCTTTAGGGATCCTTCCTCAGTTTCCTGTAACTTTGGGAGGGAAAACTGTCGTTATTGACGTCATGGTAGTCCAAGACCCCTTGGATTTCGATTTACTCCTTGGGCGAGATTATGTCTATGCCATGAAAGCTATTGTGTCCACTGTTTTTCATGTGATATATTTCCCTCACGATGGAAGAATTGTGATTATTGGTCAACTTTCATTCATTGGCCCTGACTTGAACATCAACTCAATGAACTCCCTAAACAGTTCTTATATGCAGATGGTATCACCCCTGCCACAGGTCAATTATGTGGCGTTGTCTCCCATGCCTTCAACTTCTGATGAAGATGAGCCTGTCACTGCAAGCTCATTCTCTTATGAATTGGATCCGATAATTGACATGGTAATCTCCTCGATAGGGATATTGGACCCTGATCTCCTTAGTCCTATCGCGACCCTCAACATATGTTCCTTCCAGAGTGTGTTTCTTCCTTCAAATGAAAATCTCTTGAAATCCATGACCGAGTTTTGTCCCTTGACATGGTGTCCTTCCAGATAATTGTCCTCTTGGAAGCCATGATCAAGAAGAGTAGATATGAGCATGGTTTTCTGATTTTAGAATCGTTAAAAAATGAAACTAGCCGAGGATAGTTTCCGCGTCTCTGTAGGAACCTTGTTAAAAAATAAAACAGATCTTACGAGCATAGTTCCCTTTTTTGTGTCAAGCTCGTTAAAAAATGAAACAATGGTCTGGAGGTTATACATCGAGTCACGAGCATAGTTATTCTCATGTGTCAAGCTCATTAAAAAATGAAACAACTTCCCCCTCTCCATTGAGGTCAAGTCCTATGTATAGTATTTGAAGCTTCTTTTCATCCTCCTCTGCCGTTGGACGAATCAAAGCTTGGGGGGCAATGCTTTCAGCCTTTGGAATTCATGCTGAAGTTAAACCGCTAGCTTCTTAAGCTGGGGGATAAGTACCAACCATGCAGATATGTGAACCATGCATTGGGAAGCCTCAAACATAGTTTTATTTGGTTCAAGCTTGTGTAAAAATGAAACCAGGTCCAAACATAGTTTTGTTTAGTTTTTAAGCTTGTGTAAAAATAAAATCTATCCCAAGCATAATTTTGTTTGGTTTTAAGCTTGCGTAAAAATGAAAATAATTCCAAGCTTAGTCTTTGTTCTTTCTTGTGCTCGTAAATACCTGAGAATGTAACTGAGTAAACTTTTATCACTTTTTCAGACTCGTAAGGTTATATGAAAAAGGAACCCCCTGGAGTTCCCTTTAAGCTCTTTTCAAACTTTCTAAACATGAAAAAATTGATGAGCAATCTTGTTCTTTTCACGCTCATTAAAGTATCAGAAAGCACATCTGTTGCGCGGTAATTTATCTCTTTTTCGGTCTCGTCAGACTAAATTACGAAAAAAGAACTAAGTTTGTTCTCTTTAAGTGTTTTTAGACTTTCTAAACGTGAAAAAACGCCGAGTTTTCTCTCTTTGGACTCGTAAAACAAACATCGAAAGGCCCATATGGGACTGAACCAATCCTTCCTAGGGTTTGTTAAACATACTTTGAAGGACTCATCCAAATGATGAGCTTACAATTCAAGCATATGTTATCCTCCTCAAGCCTGTGTAAAAATAAAGAGGTACTTGCCAGAAATGGTGGGGGGAAATTGGGAACGAAATGTATCTAAACATGTATTATATGGAAGAGTTAGTTTTGAACATGACACCCTTTCACTTGCTTTGTGTCTAGGTTGGAAAATTTGCTTGTCTCTTGATCATACTCCTTTATCAGATTACAAATTGGTCTATGATCCTGATTGTTGAGTTAGTGTTTCCAAGGCAGTTGTTGTGTCATCAATATGTTCAAAGAGAAATTGAACCCCAAAATCCTTTTATTGCATCGACCATTTCTACAGTCTCGAATCCCTCTATTGCGTTGGCCATCCCTGAGTCAGTCCTAAGTCATTGGTTACTCTGATCTACTTCAAATCTTGTTACCCATTTTGTGTCATTGATGGGGGATACGTTAAGTCCCTCCTGTGACGAGTCTTTTCCTGTTGACTTCAACTCATTATCCAGGAATTAGACTTAGAAAATAATTGGTACCTTGGAACTTGGATGCCTCAATGGCAAGTTTCCTCACTTTCGACAGTGGGTTTTCATTATTGACGCCTGATCGGGAGATTCCTCCGAGTGTTCGACTTCAACTCATTAATTCACATTCGTTGGATTGTACCAGAGTACCTTGGGAGTCATTGACATTAATGATGATTTCCCTCGCACTTGTTAACGATATGCATTAATGATCGGTAATCAAGTGGTTTCTACCATGTTCAACTTCAACACATGTATTCACATGGTTAGATTTGTACTATAGAGTGGTGGAGATGAAGACCTTGAATCTTTTCTAACAGATTCATATTGCATTGGAGTATATTCAAATTGTACTGTTACATAGATCCACATTGTATGTCTGGTGGATATGTTCAAATTTGAGTGTTTAACACATATATCCACAATGTATTTTTGGTGGCTATGTTCAAATTTGAGTCATATTGGCATGGATCCATAATGTATATTTGATGGCCATGATCTGTCTTACTTGACATGGATCTTTGCATGTCGACATTTATGCTTTGATTCATTTGTATTTTGAGTATGGGAATGCCTACCTCAATGATGATATATTATTGTACTGTATTTCCTTGTTTGTTGGCAGGTTTCTGACCGATGTGTTCCTTGTTCCCTACACACACTCGACAAAGTATTTCAGCTATCACTCTGTTCTAACTTCATACTTCGGGGGGCTCTCTATTACACATTATTTTTGTCACCCTTATGATCGTTAATGATGTAAACCTATCGGTTTCCTTCAGAGGGGCCAGTGTCTTGAATTCCCGAAGAAATAAGGGAGAAGAACTTTCCCTAAGAGAATAAGTTGTATTTTCCTTTGTAAAAACCCTATTAAGGAAGCTTTCCGTAGGTTGTACTATACACAGGGTGCAGAAATGCCTGATTTCCGCACCTTGCTTTATAGCTAGGTTGCAGAGTTTCCGCAAGTTGCTCTATAGCTAGGGTGAGAAAATTCGCGTACGTGGGAAAAATGAGGGTCTTATCAATGCTTCTAGAAGGAGAAGCTTCAATGGTGAGGTGGCTTCCGAACGGTTTGGATCTTACTCGCTTTCATGATTTAGTGGGATCATCCTAACCTCCTCACCTTATCCTCTTCAAATTATAAAAGGAGAGGAACTCTCATGGAGAAAGTTAGATTGGCTTGTTATTGAGTTTTGTAGCTTGGAGTTTTTAGAGCTTTTATGTTGACTTTGAGCTTTACTTTGTCAAGATAGATTGTGAGTAGCTATCAGATCTACAGTCTCAAAATCCATGGATTAGAAGTGTGTGTGAAGCAAGGAAATGTTGGAAGGAACCTGACAACACCAAGGAATTTGGTTGTATCTTTCTTCCACATTCTTTAATACCGATATACTTTTCTTTCCTATATGAATGTTATTTGTCCATATTGTATGATTCCTTGATCACATACATAGTTTCATATCAAATAGACTCTGTTATTCTTGTCTTCGTTGGCTTGTGTTTCTTTGCAGATATTTCTCCATAATATTTGTGATGGATCTTGGATTGCATTGGCGAAGTTGGATATTCAATATTTAAAAGGTATGTATTAGATCCATTTCTCATTTGATAATTGAAAGCTAAAGAAAGAGTAGTGTACTATCTTGTTTTGTTCTAGTTTCGTAGTGAAGCTAGGGGGATTGATATGTGTCCACACTTAAGAATTAGCCCGATAACAATGGTTTATACCTAGAATTCACAACGACAGTCTCTCCAGTTTTGTAATTCATTTATTGCTATCATGTGTTTCCCCTATGATTTCTATAATTGCAAGAAACATTATGCCCTTAATTCACTCCCTGAGCCTTACAATGGTTCCCTTATGAGTACTACTATAATGCATGCCCAAAACTATTGACAATATGTTATTCACAAAATGTGGTGCAACTTCCCTACTCTTGTGCTCCTATGCCACCTCTCTAGCATACAAAGTGTTGAAAGGGTCAAAACACTATGCCACTTGGCATTTCCATTGTAACACATGGATGCATCAATTGGAAACATTGTTTTTATAAAGAAACCTTGAAACTATGTGCAAATTGATCACTTAAGAATTACCATGTGTCCTTCAATCAAATCAATTTTGGTGCATTAATCACATCACAAGGATAATTAATGAGTTTAGTGTATCAACCACTAAGAACTGTGTGGCGACATTTGTAGATTTTCTAGCACGTGGTGAAAAAAAATCTACAACTAGTCATCAATAATGATTGTGGTCTTCAAAAGGGTTGGCTACATGAGACATCAATAGAGATTGTGGTATTCAAAGGGTTGGTTTAGTGTTTCCATAAGCGAGATAATTTTATGAAGCGAGAGCGTCAGAAGCATCATTTTCCAAAAATCCTCGGAAATGAAGCATATGTTATATATATATATTGTATTTATATTCAAAAAAATATGTATAAAGACAAATTAGCTGCATAATGTATGAAAACATGCATACTTGTACATCAATATAGATAGAAATAACATCCATACTACATAGTTCATCAATGATTAATCATTCAAGTATCAACCATCTAGATTCTAGATTCTAGCAATTACTAGATTCTAGATTCTAGAGTCCTCCATGTCATAATCATCAAGATTGACATCACTACCACTGCTCTCTTCTCCATCCCCCTCCTCCTCCTCCTCCTCCCCTATATCCAAGGCAATTTGTGCATTTGTTGATGTGGAGGATGACCCCTCAAGAGGATCACCATCATCAAAAGTGACTGACTCTAGCACTAGTTCATTAAGATCCAAGTTGGCTAATGCCAACTCAACACTGTTGTTCAAACCCATATCATCAAGAAAAAAATCCCACATATTTGTCTTTCCCTTCAACCACTCTTCTCTCTGCCTGTATATAAGATAGAGGTTGGTGTTCACATACACCACTAACTCACCTGACACGACGACAAAGAGAAGAGTTCAACATAAAATTTTATACTTGAGTGAAGGGTACATTTTTACTGGGGTTGTGACAAAAGAGTTCAACAATCAAAGCCACCGACATTGAGGTAGGTAAATGGATTGGTTATCTTGATTAAATGTCAATTCCATAGCCTCATACATGATATAATCTATTGGAATTGGAAACATTGCAATCTTGCCATTCTTGAAATCCTGAAAACTATTAAGTCTGCTGAATTTTGAATGGGATCTAAAATTCTACTTTCTCCATATGAAGTCCAATGAGGTTGGAACCACTCTCAAACATCCTTAAACAATTAATGGTAATGTTAAAAATTTAAGTAAAAGGATGAAAATGAAAGATAAAGGAGAATGTCACTTTTACTTGAATTTAACATTACCATTAATTACTAGGGTGGGTGAAATGGAGGGGGTGGGGACCTATTTAAATAGCAATAGTAAGGAAAAATAACCCTCAGTTGCACACCAAAACACCTCATTCCCCCTTGGAAACGTGCAGGACTTCTTCAAAATCACATGTGAAGCACCCTTCGAAGCGCGCTTCAGAAATTTGGAAGTGCGCTTCGGAAATGGCAAGAAGCGTGCTCAAGAGCCCCGAAGGGCGCTTCCTATATTTTGAAGCGTGCTTCAACCTGAGCTTCCTAGACGCACCTGCTCAGATCGAGCTTCGGGGCTTCGAAGTGGGGGGAAGCTTCCGGTAACATTGGGTTGGTTACATGAGGAGAAATCATTTTACCTATATATCACTATCACAAGTAGAATTATTAAATGCTAAATGGCATTGCAAAGCTCATGTAAAAAAGTATATTAATAGAGATATGTATAATTAATTTTCCATATGTGTTCTACATTGTAGGATGATAAATCTGATCTCTTTGGAATAATAAATCCATTTATTTGGATTAGTGAACGCTATAACCAAGTATATATTTATGTTTTTTAAACGAACTAATACTCAAATCCAAATTATTTGTTAGTGTTGTTACAAGAATTTCAATTTTACCATCAAGGCCTTATTAAAGCGTACTTTAAATTTTGAAAATAAAATTGACTCTTCATATTTGGAAATTCATTATGCTTTACCTTTTTATTTTACTAAATTACATTTATTTATTTTTAAGCTTTTTAATTTTTATTTCATTTTAATATATTTTAGTTTACATGTCATAATTTTTTTTTAAATCTATGTGTCATATGGTTGACATTAGTGTTTGAAGTTAATTATTGGTTTTGTTGCTTGATAATGAATTTTACTAGAACTTTACAATCCTCATTAAAACAAGTGCTACATGGAAGCGTAGTCCCTGCCGGGTTGGAATGAGAATAAATACACAGGGATGGGAGAATAATTAGCAGAGGAAAATGGAAACTGCAGTGGACGAGTGGAAAGCAACATGAAGTACATGTGGTATCCATGAAAAAAATGACATGTGGATCCTAGAGCAATTGTGGCATTGAAACCATTTAGTTTTTGAAAGTATTTTCATTATAATTATACTGTGTTTTGCATAATCCATCTTGCTCTTATTTTTACCAGTAGTACACCGGACATAGTTTGATTTTCCATGTTCAAAATTTCCATTCCTACCTTGCATGCTTTATCTCTTCAATATATTTATGAAATTACTTCATAGTGATTTCTGTATACTTCCAACTGGTTAGAGTTAAGTACAATTTTCATAGTCACTTTTTTAAATAGATCATCTGGCTTTTGTGTCTCTATATGTGTTAGGATAAATAAAGTTATATGCGATGGAAAAGAAACCAAAATATTTTATTTTGAATCCTACTGCATTCTTATAGATGTCGTACTCCTCTATAAGTTTTTCCTATGGTTTGTATAGTTCAAATGTGGGACTTATAGAATATTTGTCGCAATGAATTGAAGCAATAGAAAACAATATAAAATATTTTTTTCGTTTTGTTTTGTTTTTTAAAATAAAGGTTCCAGGAAAATAGGACCATAAATCGCACATTAAACGTTCAAATTAAATAAACACAATCTCTTGACATTCAACATAGTTGAAGATAAAAATTTCCAAGCACATAAAAATAAAAGAAGATGACCGGCATGCATAAAGATAACTAATTTTGCATTTAAGAAAAAGTAGTTTTCTTTGAAATATATCAAAAAATAATATTGTCTGTTACATATTCCTAGAAATTTAAATGTGTTTGTCACATAGACTTGGATTGGGGCTTCCGCAGACCATAAAATAAATAATTACAATAAATTGAACTGCAGAAAGAAGAAGTGGGCAATGGTAGAGAGAAAAACTTGAAAATAAGAAATTGTAAGTCATCAATCTTTGGTTAGACATTTCTATTTAAAGAGGTGGAATAAATGGATTGATAAACAAAGCAAGATGTAATCAATATAGACTTACATTGATGGTATATATATCTCCCCCTTTGCTATTTGTTTGTTGATGGATTTTTATTGCTGTCGTCGACGACTGCTGGAATCATGCCAACTGTCTGTTGCCTTTCGTCGGTGAGCTTGTTGATTGCCATTTGGAGCCATTCTTCAATGTATCCTCTCATGGGGGCCACGTTGATTTCATCCAACAATTTTATGTTGAAAATATCCTTTTCTAATTCCCTTAGATAGATAGGAAGATTACGCAAAGACTGATCAATTTCTTCATTTTGTATTGAATAGTCCACTAGCCAATTGTCCATGTCATCCTCATCATATTCAAGGACACTGTAAACAATTTCTAAAGAAAACCCCTTAAAAATATCAACTTATTCATTGAAGGATTTCTTGGTTAAGGGAAAGGAGCTGACGATTAAGTTGGGGTCTTGGACCTCGTTGGTACTTCTAGCTAAGTCTATTTCGGTCAACTTTTTGAATAATCCTTCTTTCATTGATATGGCTTGTTCATGTGATTGGACAATGAGATGCAGGTTCTTCACTTTCTCTTTCCAGCATGCATTTAATTGAATAATTTGGTTTGGGGAGGGGATATCTTCTTGTCTTCTTCTCATATCTATCATGTTGCTGAAATGGATGCCAGAAGGGATGCCCATCTCTATATAGAAACGTTCTTCATTTTTTAAATCCGCATGCAAATGTGAAAAGCACGTGCCCTCGTTCCAAGGGAAGCCATACTTTGTGATGTTTCCCAGGCCTGAGTAATCAAATCCATTCTTTTCTTGATATTCTTCTCCACATAGCCTCTACACGATGCGAGGAGGCTAGAGGATCCTTTTAACTTGGCTGCAGGTGTGGCATGCATGGTTATTGCTAAAGGTCTGGAAAGAAATGGGATAGGAATCAAAGCTTCCTCCAATTCCTTGAGTCAGTCCTTCAGTTTGGCATTTTCGACCTCAATGCCTCCAATGGAATCATCAAGAGCATCTATGGTTTCTTGGTGAAGTTGAGATATTTGGGACGGCCTCATGATCCTAAGGTTAATCTCTGAATGATATTTCCCTTTCTTATTTCTTACATCTCTCTTTTCAATAATTAATTTTTTAGACTCGCTGTAAAAAACAATGCTCTAGAATATGAAGGATTCATCTTAGTCAAAAATATCGGTCTCAACTATTTACATTGGGGGACTATGGTGGATTTCATCCCTAGGTTGATCAACGTTGCAGAATATGCTATCCAAATTAGTCTCAAGTTCCATGTATTCACTTTCAATTTTGGTCTCTTCTGCTTGCCCTACAACATTTTTTCTCTTCTTCCTCATGAGAATCTTGTGAGAACTATCAATTTTACCACGAGGAGTATTATTATCTCCTTCTCTATTTGAATAATTCTGGGTTGATTTCTTACTGGGTTGCGCCATTGGATCGATGCCTCGGGATGTAATACTCTTGGTTGTGGTAGCCGCGGATTGAACACTCTTCTCACTGAGGCCTTTTCTCTGTTGTTTTTACAATTCAATGGTGCTTTGTAATGTCTCTAATTCGCCATCTCAGAAGAAGGAGTGTTGAAGTGATTGTCTCTGTCTTCATTTAGGCGTGTCTAGATAAAATAATTGTTGAAGCCAATTGCTAGTAAATGTTCTAAAAAAATCCCATTAGGGTCGAACCCTCTTATTCTTTCAACATATCTTAGGTTCAAGTTGTTGAAATGGCTTGCGAATTCATCAATTTTGTTGATGTTCCTGAACACAAAGTCCTCAACTTTCCAAGGCAGAGGAATGAACTTATTTTTTCTCTTCTCATGAAATAAATGCAACCAGTAGTTGTATTGCCTTGCTATTTCTGTAACAAACATTTTTTCCGTAATGTGAGATGGAAGGAAGGAAGGATTTTCCTTGGAGCCAAAAATCATTATCACACTGTAACTCTCCATTTGTTCAAGTGTCCCCTTCCTTTCCAAAAACTTGGTTTCATGGTCAGACATGCGGGGAGCATCCTTTCCTAACAATAAATCTTTGAAAGATGAGATAAAGTCATTAAAAACCTCATAAAAACAATGGGAGGCCTTGTGCCTCCACAAGGACTGGTACCAGAAGGTTACTGGGTCGAATTCACAGTTTATATTCTTGGACACATAGAGTTTTGGAAACAAACAACAATGCACTATCGCGAAAACCAAGTAGGATGAAATATAAAATTTCTTCTCCTCTTTGAATCGTGACAATTGGGAACAAATTTCCATGGAAATTAGCTTCCCCCAATAAAAAATGGCTTGTTCCTTGACCGTGAAATACAAAATATAAAGAATCATGCATGAAATACTTGTTGTGGATTCCTGTCCCGTTATCCTTGTAAACATCCAGGCAATTTCCTGGAATGGATTTCCAAATGAACTAACCTGAAATCTTGTGATATCTTCAGGAATTTCCATTGAGTCTTCAAGGAACTTAGGGAAGAGGCCCAACCCGTTATCGTTATTTTTTAGGAATTGCTTGCAGTCTTCTCCTCTGAAGGTCAATGTTGGCTCCGACAATCTTAACATCTTACGAAAGACCTGAGGTGAAAAAGAAACATGAGAGTGGTCCCGCAGTGGAATAATTCTTTGGCCTGAAATATATCTCTCGGTGCACCAAGAGACCACCTCCTTACAGTCAAAAACTTCAGGGACACACCTGCACGAGAAATTCCATAGGTCCAAATTACTTCGTTATGGGAAGAAGGGGATAAATAGTAAGAGTATGCCCTGGACCATTGGAAGTTCTAGTCCTCATGTCCAAAGATGTTCACTATATCTCCACAAAACTATTGTCGAGATGGTGCCATAAGTTTACGAGAACGTCTATTTTCTCCAGACAATGCTTGAAATGAACAGTTGGAGGGGATAATATAACCCTCCACAAATGTTGGTCCAATGCATGTGAATGGGAGATCTCCTCAAGCCTTTCGCTCATTAATGAAGATCTCTACGGTTGCTGCATGATAAGATGTTAGCATTAATAATTATTAATTGCATACTTAGAAGTGTGAAGGTGGTGGCTACGATCAAGAGCAATTAAGGATTGGAGGTTTTGTGAACCCACCAACCTGATGACCTGCGAAATAAATTCCATGATGTTTGAAATGAGCACTCAGAAGGGATAATATAACCCTCCACAAATCTTCATTTAATGCGTATTAATGGGAGATCTCCTCGAGCCTTTCGCTCATCAATGAGAATATTTATGGTTCCTGCATGATGAGATGTTAGCATTAAATCTTACTAATTGCATATTTAGAAACAAGTGAGAAGGTGGCGGGGACAGGGAAGAGCAATTAAGGAATGGATAATTATAAAAATAGGTCGAATAGGCTTCAAAATAGGGTTAAAAGGGATACTCAGGAGAGGTGAGGGCCTGGCGGTCAAATTATATGTCTCAAAATTTTTGAGTGAAAAACGCGTAAAATGGAAGAGGAAACGATGGGGTAGTCCAGTGGTCAATTTGTATATCGCAGAATTCAGGCTGTTGTTTGCAGGTCATGGAACAACGTAAGTGAAATATTGAGCCCACTTGTCCGGTAAACCACAATAAAAAAAGTGGCTAAGTATGGAATAGGGAAATGGTCAGTGAGACTCATTTTCACTAATATATTGAAATTTGTAATAGATATCCCATTACTTGGAAATATATTTTCTGCATGTTTCTGGACAAGTTGTGTAGGGATAGTCATTGTGACTATCTCCTTGAGGGATTTACTCATTAATGACAATATTTATGGTTGTTTTATGTTGAGATGTTAGCATTAGACCTAAGTTATTGCATACTTGGAAAGAAGTGCGAAGGTGGAGGGCACTATAAACAACAATTATGAATTGGAGATTTCGTGAACCTTCCAACCCGACGATCCACGAAAGAGATTCCAAGAAATGGCCAAGTATGGAAAGAAGACGGGCGATCTTCAAAATAGGGTGACTAGGGTTCCCCAGGAGACATGAGGCCCCGACAGTCAAATTTTATGTCTCAGAACATTTGAGTGCAAAATGTGAAACACAAAATAGGGGATGATGTTGGAGTCTCGTAGTCAATTTCTATATCACAAAATTTTGGGTGTTGTTTGTAGGTCACAAAACAATGGAAGTGAAATCTAGAGCCCTCCTATCTGAGAATCCACGATCGAAAAAGTGGCTAGGTATAGAATGGGGAAGCAGTCGGTCAGAGTCACGATATAAAAGCATGAGTGAAAATGTAAACTCGTGAGTCTGCCAACCTGTGTAGTTAGACATTTTTGAAAAAATAACTAAGTAACCAGAAAGTGAAAGTAGAGGGGAAAAAGAAACGAGAATTTGGTTAAGTATAGAAGAGGGAAAATAAGGGCTAATATATTTAAATTTGTAATAGATACCCCATTACTTGGAAAGATCTTTTATGCATGTTTCTGGACAAGTTGTATAGGGATAATCAGTGTGACTGTCTCCTTGAGCCTTTTTCTCATTAATGACAATATTCACAGTTGCTGCATGATGAGTTGTTAGCATTAAACCTCAACTATTGTATACTTGGAAAGAGGTGCGATGGTGACAAACACATGATAGAACGATTAGGAATTGGATATTTCGTAAACACGCCAACCCAACGATCCATGAAAGAGATTCAAAGAAATGACCAAGTATGGAAAGCGATCAGACAAGCTTCAAAATAGGGTGACAAGGGTTCCCCATGAGACGCGAGGCCCCAACGATCAAATTGTATATCTCAGAACTTTTGAGTGAAAAATGTGTAACACAAAAGAGTTGATGATGTGGGAGTTTGGTAGTCAATTTGTATATTGCGGAAGTCCGGGTGTTGTTTGTAGGTCACAGAACAATGGAAGTGAAATATAGCGCCTGCCTACCCAAGAATCCATGATAAAAAAAGTGGCTAGGTATGGAATGGGGAAGCGGTCAGTCGGAATCATGATATAAAAGGATGAGTGAAAATGTGAACACGTGAGTTCGCCAACTCGCGCAGTTAGACATTTTTGGAAAAATGACTAAGTAACTAGAAAGAGAAAGTAGGGAGGAGATAAAAGGGAATTTTGTTAAGTATAGAAGAGGGAAAATAAGGGGATAAAAGAGAATGGGAAAATAGAAAAGCAAAGGGAAATTTTTCGTAAGCAGGAATTGGTCTCAAACAAGCCCCATTGTTGGAAAATCATCATTTTCTAGTCCAATATTTTATCCACTTACTCGTTTTATATTGTTCTTGTACCATTAAAAAGGGTGAGAGCAAATGCTTTGTTGAATATTTGTTTTTATTGCAACTTGTAGGAGTAATTGTGTTCTCAAATATTATTTTAAATATTGAACTTCCTACATGATGAGTTGTTAGCATTAAAGCTTAATAATTTCATATCTAGAAATAAAATTATTGTTCTGTCAACTTGACCATAAGTATCACAATGACGAACTTGAATTTTAATATTGTGGTTGATTTCATAGCCCCATTTGACTTCAACCACCATATGTCATTTTTTTTTCAAAATATTTGCGAAGAAGAAATTTGGTAATTTCATTAATAAAGTAAAAGTACTCAAATAGAGGCCAGGGGGTGGACAAGTAATAAAATGTTTCCTTTTGGAGTAAAGGAATCAAGGAAGCGAAAGGGAAATAATAGATCGTTTTCTCAACAAGGTTGATATGAAAATGAAACTTCTTGGGCAGGGCCCCAACTCCCGTATCGTAAATTAGTGTTGCTATGTTCTATCTGCATTACAAATAGAATTGAATGTTGGTTTGAAATTGTCTGAAATTCATTTATGTTTCCATAGAAGCTTCATGTGATCGACATAAATCATTGTCATATAATTTTTAAATTCTCCATATTAGATCAAAGTGCTTGAGTCAATACAATATTTAAGAATTACGAGAATATCGAACCATGCAAACGAGAAGAGGTGTTAAATCCAACAAAGAAGCACCAACCAAGATTCAGAGGCAATTTTTTTAATAGTAAATCTATAAAAAACAATAGTGGGAAATATATATTTATCCATAGACACTGGACTGAGTTCTTTGCACTGAAGCATTGAACATGTTTTTCATATATACAGGTACAACAGTTACAAAAAAAGGAAAAACATGCATACAATTATGTGTTGTTCATCTAGTGCGACAACATGCACGAGCCATCGACAAGCTCTCGAACATGCATATAAAACTGATTATCATGATTTTTTAGGAACTCCTTACAATCTTCTCCTCGGAAGGTCAAATTTGGCTACCACCATTTCAATATCTTATGAAATACCTGAGGTGACAAAGAAACAAGAGAGTGGTTCCGTAGTGGAATAATTCTTTGGCTTGAAACAGGTCAAGAAAACTCCTGCTCCGGACGCTAGCATCCTAGAGACATTTCAAATCACCACCGAATTGTACAAATAACAGGGAAAAGTCCCCAGTGAGAAGAGTGTGCAATATCTGGCCACCATTGCCAAGAGTATGACATCCCGCAACATCGCTCCGACGACTCACCCCAGTAAGAAAGGAACCAATAATTATTCAAACGCAGGAGGAGATAAGAACCCTCCTCGTGGTCAAATTGATAGTTCTTACAAGCTTCCCGTGAGGAAGAAGAGAAAAAACATTGTAGGGAAAGAGAAAGAGCCCGAAACTAAAAGTGAGGACACACTAAGAGACCACCTCCTTACAGTCAAAGACTTCAGCAAAACAACCTGCACGAGTAATTCAATAGGTCCAAATTACTTCGTTCTGGGTAGAAGGGGACCAAGAAACCCCCTCCTTATAGGCAAAGAATTCAGGCACACGGGCTACACGAGGAACTCCAGAGGTCCAAATTACTTCATTCTGGGCAGAAGTGAATGAGTAGTAGGAATATGCCTTGCACCATTGAGAGTTTTGGTCCTCACCCCCTAAGATGTTAATTGTATATCCAAAGAGTAGGAGAGTGGTCCCGTAATTGAATAATTATTTGGCTTGAAATATATCTTTGGGTGCACCAAGAGACCATTTCCTTACAGCCAAAGACTTCAGGGACACATGATGCACTAGGGACAAATCCAAACCCAATCCAAAAACTTTAAAAAATGAAAGGAAATGATACATCTATGAGGGCAAGGACTGCCATCCGAGCCAAGAGACTCAAAATATCGAGTTGGAAAGAGGCTATTTCATTCAACGTCGGTTTATTTTTTGAAACCCGTTCCTTTGGTATTGTCAGGGCCACCATCGTCGATCCAGGAAGTGCCCCCCGTTATGGTGGATTTCAATTTGGGCATAGGAGTGGGAACAATGTCTACATTGCCATCATCCATTGTCATATCATCGTCCATCAGACCATATTCTTCTGGATCGAAATCGACTGCATCAACCTCTGCGCCGACCATCAATGCAATGGGGGTTGCCTTGGAATTCTTTGGCTTGAAATATATCTCTCGACGCACCAAGGGACCATCTCCTTCTTTGCATCTGGGCGGAAAGAGATGAGTATTAAGAATCTGCCCTGGACCCCTAGAAGTTCTAGTCATCATGCCCGAAGGTGTTTACTGTATCTGGATAGAACTATTGTCGAACTGCTGCCATAAGTTAACGAGAATGTCTGTTTTCTCCAGATGATGTTTGAAATGAACATTCAGAAGGGATAATATAACCCTTCACAAATCTTGGTTTAATGTGTATCAATGGGAGATATCCTCGATCCTTTCACTGATTAATGACAATTTCTACGGTTCCTGCATAATGAGATGTTACCATTAAATCTTACTAATTGCATACTTAGAAAAAAGTGCGAAGGTGGCGGTGATGACAAAGAGCGATTAAGGATTGGAGATTTCAGGAATATGCCAATTAGACGATGCATGAGAGAGATTCCATGATGCTTGAAATGAACACTCGAAAGGGATAATACAACCCTATGAAAATCTTGGTTTAATTCGTATTAATGATAGATCTCTTCCAGCCTTTCAGGCATTAATGAAAATCTTAATGGTTCCTGCAGGATGAACTATTAGCATTAATGATTAATAATTGAATATCTAGAAATAAGTGTGAAGGTGGAAGGGATGGAGAAGAGAGATTAAGCATTGGACATTTCATGAACCTGCCAACCCGCAAAAGAGATTCCAAGAAATGGCCAAGTATGGAAAGAGGCCGGTCGAGCTTCAAAACAAGGTCACAAGTTATACTCAGGAGACATGAGCGCCCGATGGTCAATTGTCTGTCTCTGAACTTTTGAATGAAAAATGTGGAACACAAAACAGGGCATGATGATAGAATTCAATGGTCAATTTGTATATTGTGGAACTTTGGGTGCTATTTGTAGGTCGCAGAACAATGGAAGTGCAATGTTGAGCAAGACTGGTTGGGAACTGGCAATGGAAATAGTGGTCAAGTATGGAATGGGGAAGCGGTTGGTCAGACTCATGATATAAAATCATGAGACATATTCGGAAAAATGAATAAGTAACCAGAAAGGGAAAGTAAAGGAGAAAAAGAAAGAAGAATTTGGTTGTCAATTTGTAGATCAGGGAAGTTCGGGATTTTTTTGCAGGCGACAGAACAATGGAAACACAATGTTGAGCCCGCCTACCTGGGAACCTGCGATCCAAAAAGTTGTTGAATATGGAATGGGGAAGCGGTCGGTTAGACTCATGATATAAAATCATCAATGGAAATCTGAATAGGTGAATCCTCCAACCTGTGTACCTAGACATTTTCCGAAAAACGACTAAGTAACCAAAAAGGGAAAGCAGAGGGAAAGAAGAAAGGTGAGGGAATTTTTCAGAAGTAGGAATTGGTGTTAGCAAAGCTCCATTGATGGTCTTAACAATAACTATGAAGTGCATTAAACAGGTGAACAAGCTCTTCAATCAAGGAATAGAGAAAGTGAGTCATGCTTATACTTTCTAGGATGTGTTTGCATAAGAGAAGCATAAAAAAGCTACAGGAAAATCAATTTTGGGATGTTCAAGTAAAATTATTGTATTGTCAACTTCATCATAAGTATAACAAGGCTGAATTTGAATTTGAATTTTCTGTGGTTGATATGCTATTTCCATTGTAGTTCACATAGCATATATCCTTTTATTTCAAAAAGTTTCTAAAGATGAATTTTGGTAATTTCATCGATCAAGTAAATGTGCTAAAATGAACTACATATCACATTTGCTTCATAGATATTACATTAAAAGGAAAATCAAGTCTTGTATATTCTTTAAGATCATAGAAAAAACACTAAGATCCTGAATGTATCATCTAGCCATAATTCATAAATCGGGCCCATGAGAACCTTGAACTACATCACGAAAGCACATGAAAACAAGTCTGCCAAACACAAGAAAGGACAAAACCAATGGAGATTGGGCATTGTATCCCATCTATAACCAAATCCCCAAATGGGCACCAAGAAATTTGTCGATAACTATAGTACCATGAAGAAATATCACTATGAACATTTTCTTCTGATAATACTATGAACCAAGATCACGTTGACTTGACAATGTTATAACATTACCAATTCAGGAAAAGAGTGTCAACATTTAACTTAATGAAGTTTGATTTATTCATAGTTGGATACTTTGTATGAGGTTTTTCCTCTTGCTTCTCATTATGGACTGAACAATCTTATGCACTTCCAGTTTAATTTTCCATGGCACTGCAAAAATCTATTCATATCCTCATTGGGTAGCATGGACATATACACATGGGATTGTTTCATTTCTTGCCAACGCTTGATATGAATTTATTTTTTTGCTTCAGCCAATATGCAATATGGCATTGTCCACATTTAATGTAAACTTTTTATGGATCCGAAAGTCACGTAGCATGTAGACATTGTTTTCCTTTTTTTGCAGGTATACTTCATATGGAAATTCTGCTAACCCAGGAAGCACATCTTGTAACAAAGGTTGTCTAATTGTGCAATGTACGATTGTGTTGTTGACAGTTCAGATCACAGCGTTGAGGCAATGCGTATACATATAAGGGACATTTTTACTGCATCATAGAAAATCAATTGTACCATCATTTATGAAAGTAGAGGCAGAAAAAGGAGAGTTTCATTTGGCACATACAACCTCGAAGGGGCTCGAGTACACATTCACTGCAACCAAAACACCCTCAAACTGTGCATGTGAGCAGAATAGTTAATATATTAAACAATATAATTGATAACTGTACAAAACAAAAGCTACAGAAAACTGGTCAAGGAAATTTTTATGAGTAAAGTGTGGCTAGAATTGTAGATGTATACGCACAACAGTTGTCAAGCTAGTTAGTTTCTTGAGATCTTGTACTATGTCTGTTCGCAATTTTGTTTCAAATGTTGCTTGGGTTGTGAGAATGATCATTTCTTTAACATCTCTTTTCTTTGTTATATTTTTGAAGAGCATAAGTTGAAATTTCCCTCTATGCAATTTTTTTTTTTTTTTAATGTTTGGAGGAATCAACAACTAGTTGGGCACGTGCTCGCGTTACACGTGGTTGTGTTATCCAACTGCTACCACTATAACCTCCAGGTGTGCCCACGAGGCCCCTTACACGACACACATTGTAAGTCGGGGGGAGTTGAACTCGAAACCTCATGGAACTTCATTTCACGGCACTTGCCAATTGAGCTGCCCCCCAGGGGGGCCCTCTATGCAATTGTTGTTCCATTGAAGAAAACAAATTTGAATAGTTGTCGAACAATTGCAGCTGCAACATGGAACAATGTAATAGTTGTGTAGCATAACTGAGATATATGAACATGTGAAAGTAAAGGACCATCCTCAATATGGAGAACGATACCGTTGCCTTGTCGTTGTCTGACTCTCCATATTTTATATGGAGAATGTGTTGTGATCCAATTTTTCTCGTGAGTGTGACAACTGCACCAATGGTTCTGATTGGGTAAGTGTCATTTCTCTGTGAAAGTTGGTTGATTGTTGTGTCCAGTACGAAATGGTATTCTGAACAAATTGGAGGATTTTTTTCCACAATACTTGTTTCGTTGAGCGATATAATCCGATCACAATCACCATGTTCATATAATGTTTTTGACAATATATTAAAATTTGTAATGGATATCCCATTGCCTGGTAAGATTTTTTCTGCATGTTTCTGGACAAGTTGTGTAGGGATGGTCAGATTAACTGTCATCATGGTTTCGTTGTATGTCATGTCAGCACACACAATGCATCTAGTTTTGTTTTCCTTGTCCAAGTAGGTGCTATACATGACCATTATTTCCCCGACGAACACTTGTCCAGTTCGACGATTGTTCAAGCCTTCTATCGATAGTATATTGGGTGTTATAAGTTTAGACCTCGTGACATTTTTTGAACAAAAAAAGTAATGTGAATGGTAGTCTGCATTATTTTTTTGTTTTATTTTTTCTTTGGCATAAATGTACAAGTAGACACACAAATTGGATGAAGTATGCATGTCAGAGTTTTGTAACCAGACCTCTTAGTCTATGGAACTTGCAATATGTTGGGCATTTCACTTGCGCTCGTTGATACTTCTTTTGAACTGCAAAGTATGTGTTGCAGATGGAATCAACATATTTATCATGGCATAGATGAATACATTGCTCAGGATATGTTGGCCCTTGACCAAGTTTTGAGGAAAAATTGGTCGTGTTTGACCACGTTTGGGACTTCGACAGGCTGGTCGAAGATGGAGTGCCTAAGCGGAGCTGAGATCACGATATCTCACTCATTTTGCGGGCTTGTTGACCCAAAAAAGGGTTTACTAGGGTTTATGTAACGAGTTATGGGATGTTGACCCATGGTTTTACCCATGTTTAAGCCTTTTTGTAAATGTATAAATAAGCAACTAAGCAATGTAAGAAGCCAAACTAGCTGGTGGGCTATGTGAACAATATGTTGTAAGTGTTAATATTGGCTTAGTGCAAGAGGTTTTAAGTTTCTCTGTGCAAACAAACTGTGTAGAGTGAGGCTCTGTGCCTTGACCTGATTTTGGGAAGGAGGATGTGGCTCGCAGCGTGTAGATCTCCTGTCCTCTATGAAGTTTGGCTCTGTGGCTTTGTGCACAGGAGGGATTGAATGTAAGAGGATTGAAGACTAATAAAAAAAAGAAGAAGTTGGTGGATGTAGACCCACACCGGGGTGAACCACGTATATCTTCTGTCTTGATGTGCTTTGTGCGATGTGGATTATGGTGTTTATGTTCTTAGTGTTGTTGTTATAATGTATGATGAACACATCTAATGATTGTTTCTTAGTGCTTAATGGTATTAGAGATAAATGAATGCTAGATCTAAGTTAATGCTATGTGCTAAGTTATTGAAAGTGTTTGATCTTTATTATTACTGCGATGATCTGTAATAAGGGTTTAATTTGCGATGTGAATGGGACTCATGAACTAATGAATATTGTTGTCTAAGTGCTCTGCTAAGTGATGTAATCATAGATCGATGTCCCAACTTGGTTGTAGACACCTAAGTCCTACAACCCCCCCTTCCTCTACCTCGAGTGAGACTTCATCTGCTTCATAGGTGTTGCTGAAAGGGCCAATAGTTAGGGTTTTGTTGGTGTGATTTTGAAGCATTGACCATGGGTTTTCCCCTGTGCCAACAAATGGTTCCGTTTCCAGGACCTGAAACTGTGATTGCTGGGAGCTGAAGAAAAGAGAGAGCTCTATGTGGAGATCTGTTGCTGTAGTGCGGAGTATTCTAATTGACTTGTGAATATCCGTGTTAAGAAAGAAACCCTATCTAAAGAAAAGAGGTAATATCTTAAAGCTTTGTGCTCTGTTAAGGGTAATATAAGTGGAATTTTTTTTCTTCAAAAGCATGAATCTAGGTATGTTTGATAAGTTTTGTCCTAGTCTGAATGGTAGGGCACAGTTAGAAGAAAGAGTTGATTTGAATAAATTTGATAGAAACAGATAATGATATGTTATTCCTATGCATAGAAAGAATTTTTGGACTAATAAGTGGATGCAAGAACCTAGAAAGAATTTTTGCAGATTGCAAGTACAACACTGTGATCCCAATGCACAGTACAAGAAAGGTTGGGGCTCATTTAAAAGAAAGAGAGGATTGACACTGTTTTATAATTGCAGAAGACTAGGACATCTTGATAAAGAATGCCTTGGTACAGGTCCTATTTGTATTTATTTTAAAGTTATTGGTCATGAGGTTGAGGAATCTCCAAGAATGATTGCTAAAGTTGAAAAGATGAACACGAGACAAGAAAACTCTGAAGAAAGTCAAGAGGCTAAGAGCATGTTGGGGAATCATAAAGATAAAGAGTCAGAGACTATGTTAGTACAATTAAAAGAAGTAATGGATGATCACAGAGACATCAGTTTACCATAAATCCTGAAATAAAAACAACGCATAGTTACAAGAATAGAAGACTTCGACATAGATTGTGTATTGGATGAAGAAACACACGTGAACATTATGCCAGAAAGAACTTGGCAAATTTTGGGAAAGCCTGCTATGATACCTTCATTGGGAAGGATACAATTGTTTAAAGAAAATATGATAACCCTATGTGGAAGAGTTACTAATATACCTATGATTGCTCATGAAACATTGACTAAAGAAGAATTTGAAGTCATTAAATTTGTTGAGAACAACGCCCCTTTTCCACTTTTATTAGGAAATAATTGGATTGAGAAGGATCAGATCAGAAGGAAAACAGAGGAAGAAGCTACAAAACATAAAATTTAAGAACTAAGGGACTTCATAACCAAAAAAATAGAGCGACTAATATAAGAACAAGAGGAAAAGTCGAAGCAACAGAGGGAAAAATAAATAGCTGTCAAAGTTGAAAGAGCACACTTCCAAATTTCTGAAGCGCACTTCAGAGGGGGACGCTTTGGAATTGGCAGGAAGTGTGATCAAGAGCCCCGAAGGGCGCTTCCTAAATTTTGAAGCACGCTTCAGCCCGAGCTTCCTAGACGCACCCGCTCAGATTGAGCTTCGGGGCTTCGAAGTGGGGGGGAAGCTTCCGGTAACACTGTGTTGGTTACGCGAGAAAAAGTCATTTTACCTATATATCACTATCACAAGTAGAATTATTAAATGCTAAATGGCATTGCAAAGCTCATGTAAAAAAAATATATTAATAGAGCTATGTATAATTAATTTTCCATATGTGTTCTACATTGTAGGATGATAAATCTGATCTCTTTGGAATAATAAAATCGTTTATTTGGAATAGTGAAAGCTATAACCAAGTATATATTTATGTTTTTTAAACGAACTAATACTCAAATCCAAATTATTTGTTAGTGTTGTTACAACGTTTTCAATTTTACCATCAAGGCCTTATTAAAACGTACTTTAAATTTTGAAAATAAAATTGACTCTTCATATTTGGACATTCATTATGTTTTACCTTTTTATTTTACTAAATTACTATTTTTAAGCTTTTTAATTTTTATTTATTTCATTTTAATATATTTTAGTTGACATGTCATAAAATTGGTCATAAAATTTGTTTGAATCTATGTGTCATCTAGTTGGCATTAGTGTTTGAAGTTAATTATTGGTTTTGTTGCTTGATAATGAATTTTACTAGAACTTTACAATCCTCATTAAAACAAGTGCTACATGGAAGCGTAGTCCCTGCCGGGTTGGAATGAGAATAAATGCATAGGGATGGGAGAATAATTAGCGGAGGAAAATGGAAACTGCAGTGGATGCGTGGAAAACAACATGAAGTACATGTGGTAATCATGAAAAAAATGACACGTGGATCCTAGAGCAATTGTGGCATTGAAACCATTTAGTTTTTGAAATTGTTTTCATTATAATTAGACTATGTTTTGCATAATCCATCTTGCTCTTATTTTTACCAGTAATACACCAGACATAGTTTGATTTTCCATGTTCGAAATTTCCGTTCCTACCTTTCATGATTTATCTCTTCAATGTATTTATGAAATTCATTCATAATGATTTTTGTATACTTCCAGCTTGTTAGAGTTAAGTACAATTTTCATAGTCACTTCTTTAAATAGATTATTTGGCTTCTGTGCCTCTATATGTGTTAGGATAAATAAAATTATATGCGGTGGAAAAGAAACACAAATATTTTTTTTTGAATCCTACTACATTCTTATAGATTGGTACTCCTCTTTAAGTTTTTCCTGTGGCATGTATAGTTCTAATGTGGGACTTATAGAATATATGTCGCAATGAATTGAAGCAATACAAAATGATATAAAATATTTTTTTTCTTTTGTTTTGTTTTTTAAAACAAAGGTTCCTGGAAAATAGGACAAGGAATCACACATTAAACATTCAAATTAAATAAACACAATCTCTTGACATTCAACATAGTTGAAGATAATATAAAAAAATATCAAAAAATAATATTATCTGTTACATATTCCTAGAAATTTAAATGTGTTTGTCACATAGACTAGGATTGGGGCTTCCGCAGACCATAAAATAAATAATTACAATAAATTGAACTGCAGAAAGAAGAAGTGGGCAATGGTAGAGAGAAAAACTTGAAAACAAGAAATTGTAAGTTATCAATCTTTG
This sequence comes from Picea glauca, assembly GCA_000966675.3. Lineage (NCBI taxonomy): Eukaryota > Viridiplantae > Streptophyta > Pinopsida > Pinales > Pinaceae > Picea > Picea glauca. The sequence goes on along the minus strand of JZKD02S0121951.1, from coordinate 313,460 downwards.
GTTAGACATTTCTATTTAAAGAGGTGGAATATATGGATTGATAAACAAAGCAAGATGTAATCAGTATAGACTTACACTGATGGTATATATATATCCCCCTTTGCTATTTGTTTGCTGATGGATTTTTATTGCTGTCGGTGATGGCTGTTGGAATCGTGCCACCTGCCTGTTGCGTTTCGTTGGTGAGCTTGTCGATTTCCCTTTGGAGCCATTCTTCAATGTATCCTCTCATGGGGGCCACATTGATTTCATCCCAAAATTTTATGTTGAAAAGATCCTTTTCTAATTCCCTTAGATCGATATAAAGATTATGCAGAGCCTGATCAATTTATTCATTTTGTACTGAATAGTCCACTAGCCAGTTGTCCACGTCATCCTCACCATATTCAAGGACGGTGTAAAAAATTTCTAAAGACAACCCCTTAAAAATATCAACTTATTCATTGAAGGCTTGCTTGGTTAAGGGAAAGGAGTTGACGATTAAGTTGGGGTCTGGGACCTTGTTGGTACTTCCAACTAAGTCTATTTCTATCAACTTTCTGAATAATTCTTCTTTCGTTGATATGGCTTGTTCACATGTTTGGACAATGAGATGCATGTTCTTCACTTTCTCTTTCCAGCATGCATTTAATTGAGTAATTTATTTTGGGGAGGGATATCTTCTTGTATTTTTCTCATATCTGTCATGTTGCTGAAATGGATGCCAAAAGGGATGACCATCTCTATATAGAAACGTTCTTCCTTTTTAAAATCTGCATGCAAATGTGAAAAGCATGTGCCCTTGTTCCAAGGGAAGCCATACTTTGTGATGTTTTCCAGGCCTGAGTAGTCAACTCCATTCTTTTCTTGATATTCTTCTCCACATATCCTCTACACGATGCGAGGAAGCTAGAGGATCCTTTTAACTTGGCTGCAGGGGTGGTATGCATGGTTATTGCTAAAGGCCTGGAAAGAAATGGGATAGGAATCAAAGCTTCCTCCAATTCCTTGAGTCGGTCCTTCAATTTGGCATTCTCGACCTCAATGCCTCCAATGGAATCATCAAGAGAATCTCTGGTTGCTTGGTGAAGTCGAGATATTTGGGACGATCGCATGTTTCTAAGGTTAATCTTTGAACGACATTTCCCTTTCTTATTTCTTACATCTCTCTTTTCAATAATTAAATTTTTAGACTCACTATAAAAAACAATGCTCTAGAATATGAAGGATTCATCTTCGTCAAAAATATTAGTCTCAACTATTTCCATTGGGGGACTATGGTGGATTTCATCCCTGGGTTGATCAACATTGCAGAATACGCTATCCAAATCAGTCTCAAGTTCCATGTATTCACTTTCAATTTTGGTCTCTTCTGCTTGCCCTACAACATTTTTTCTCTTCTTCCTCACGGGAAGCTTGTGAGAACTATCAATTTTACCACGAGGAGGGTTCTTATCTCCTTCTCCATTTGAATAATTCTTGGTCAATTTCTTACTGGGGTGGGTCATTGGATCGATGCTCCAGAATGTCATACTCTTGGGAGTGGTAGCCGTGGATTGAACACTCTTCTCACCGGGGCCTTTTCCCTGTTGTTTGTACAATTCAATGGTGCTTTGTAATGTATCTAGGTCACCATCTTCAGAAGCAGGAGTGTTGAATTCATTGTCTTTGTCTTCATTCAGGCGTGTCTGGATAAAATAATTGTTGAAGTCAACTGCTAGTAAATGTTCTAAAAAAATACCATTAGGGTCGAACCCTATTAGCCTTTCAACATATCTTAGGTTCAAGTTGTTGAAATGGCCTGCAAATTTGTCAATTTTGTTGACATTCCTGAACACGAAGTCCTCAACTTTCCTTTTTTTTTAACAGTAACCAGGAAAATTATATATTAAAACTCTGCGAAAAAACGCAGGCATCGAGTACATTTTGGTTTACAAAATTTGCTGCTAACAAAGCGCTTCCACCTGTGTTCTCCAATTTGGATATGGAGAATAGGGGTGGTGCTATCTATTCTACTAAATCCTGAAAGTGCAGAGATGGTGAACACCTTACAAAAATTACCTAGATAAAGCTTAAAAAAACATTTCATAGAATTACTTTCTAGTCTGGCCTGGTGCGTGATGTTCTACCTCTGCTGAAGGCCAGAGGTTGATATCTAGATGTGGGTGCTGTCCTGAGGAGGAGGCCTCATCTGAGAGGGTTGTGATAGGAGATACTAACCCATACATGAATTTAATCTCCTCAATCTGCTGCCTGAGTGCTTTTCATTCATCTTTAGTCCTCTGCTGCTCACTCCTGTGTTGAATAGTAATTTCTGTAATGGAGAGTACCTATGTGGAGAGGGCTTAGAGCTAAACTTGTAGTTTTTGGACTGCATTTACAACCTCTTCATGCTCCTCGACTGTGACCATTTTTGAAGTTTTCCTGTTCATATTTGTTGAGCTTCTTTCTTTCCACCAGCTGCATCGTCCACTAGCGCGTTCCCTAGGTGTTTTCTCAGCGTTGATCCTCCAGCTGCTACGTCGACCTGTGCGCTCACCAGGAGTTCTATCAGTGATGTTCCTCTCTGGTATGAGTTTGTTGTGTCCAAACACCAATTCAGTTGCAACATAATTGCTCCTGTTCAATTGATTCATGGAATTTAACCAATTTCCCATACTTTCGAGCTATGATTACCTCTGGTGCCATTATCCTCCGCCTCGCTTGAAATTAAATCCCTGTACAAGTTGAACGCCATCATACGCCTTAACTTATCACTATAGAGATCCTTCCCACACTCAGGAGCTATTGTTGGTACAACGATGAGACTTAGAATGCAAATTGAGGAAAGGAAAGGAGGCTGACAAACGTGAACTAAGGAGGGGTGGGTGATATAAGGCAGT
>JZKD02S0121951.1:278810-310549 GCA_000966675.3 Picea glauca | reverse complement strand
TATCTTTAGGTTGAGAGAGGGTTATCCAAGTTGTGTCTAGCACCGTGTTCCAATTTTTGAGCTGACAACCCTGTGTAGCATCTTGATGCTTACTTGACTTCATGGAATTTCTAAGTTGTGGGAAATTCCATTTACCACTAAAGTGCCTTGTTCTAAACCAATTGCTTGATTTGCTTGAGCATTTTCCAGTTGATCGTTTCTTTTGAGTACATGGAAGAATTGTATAGTGGGAAATCGTTTGATCACTGCCGCAATTCTTTGTAGGATAACTCTTAAAAACAAATTTAAGGATTGGGATCCTTTGCGATCATTCCTTACGATTATCTTGGATTCCCCAATCACTGAAATGGCATGTATTCCTCTACTTTTGTTGAGGAGGAGCCCCTTATACAGAGCGTAGGCTTCATCTTGATTGTTTTTTTCTAAGCCTAGGTTCCAGTGGTAAGATAAGACTTGATTTCCTCATGGGTAGATGATTACCCCTCCCGCTCCTACCACCTCGGGGTTGCCTTTTGAGGCTCCGTAAAAAAAGAGAATATGCCTCTGGTGATTGCTGCGCCAACTAAGATAATTAGTCTCTTTATGAAGCTACCGGTTGGGTCTAGTTGGAGGAGGGAGAGGAGGAGTAGAGGAAGGGGGAAGGTGGAGGGAGATGATCCATTCAAATTAAAGAGTTGAGGAGGGAGAGGGGAGAAGGGACTTAAGTTTGGTAGAGAGAAATTCTCCCAGTAGTCCTACTACCTTTTTGGCTACTAGCTTTGGGGGGAGCGAACATTTGCGAAGGTGGCTCAGTTCGTGGCTAGCCATAATTTCCAACAAATGAACTTAGGAAGGGCGTTGAACAGAGCTTTGAAAATGGGGTTTTTGGACGTACCCTGATAGCTGGAGACCCATTTGGTGAGGAGTTCTTTGGGTTGGGCTAGCCATCTGATTCTCTCATGAAGATTTTGAAGAGATTTTTTCCACACCATTGTGGCGAAAGGGAAAAAAAGGAAGAGATGCTGTGAAGTATATGAATCCTTACCACATAGTTCACACCTGTAAGGTCCAAACATATTTCTTTTCATCAAGTTTTCTCCCGTTAGCAACTTCCTGTGGGCTAGTATCCAACAAAAAGAATTTACTTTGGGGGGACTGTTGTTTATCCAAATAGATTTCTAGATTTTGTCCTTTGGGGGGAAATTCATTTGAGAAAGAAGTTGTGCATAGCCTTGTTTGACTGTGTAGTTTCCATTTCCCCACCCTCTCTTGTCTTTGGAGTTGATATGTATGGGGGCACAACTTTTTAGTAAATTTTGAAGTTGTTTCGCAGCTTCTTGAAAGTTGGTTGGAGTGTTTGTTAAGTTCCATCCTATCTAGTCTCCAGTTTCCATGTTCCAGGAAGAGATGTCTGCTATGCACTTTTTTCCTTGCCTATTTATCCAAATTATGAGTGGGCATAGATTCATATGAGTCCAAAGAGGTTGCTTGCCCATGATACTATCTTCTTTTATGAGTATCTTTCTCCCATTCCCTAGGATCCATGTGAGCTGTTTTTGAATGATGGGAATGGAGGCAGAGAGAAGCTTTCTTACAAGGGATCCTCTACTTAAAGAGTTAATTTGATCTAGACACCTTAGCCTATCCCCTGATAAATATTTCTTTTTTATTGCTTGTTTCCACCAATTGTTCTTTCCAGAAACAAGATTCCAAAGGATTTTAGCTCACATGGATAAATTGACTAGCATTGGATCCTTGTTACTCAAACCTCCATTTTCTCTGGGTTTCTTGACTGTGTCCTAGCTTATTAGATGAAATTTTTTATTGTCTGTTTTTCCTCCTTCCCAGAGGAAGCGCCTTATAATTCTAGACATTTCAGCTTTGACATTTTGAGGGGCGATCAGAGAGGAGAATTGGAAAATGGGAAGAGCTGTGAGAATATATTTTATTAGCACTGTACGCCCTGCCAGATTCAGCCAAAAGAATCCCCATTGCTCTATTTTATTTTTGAGTTTCTCTAGGATGTGAGTCCAGGCTGTGTTTGGGAGATCTTTTAGGTAGATTGGAATGCCCAGGTATTTGAATGTTTTCCATTTCTCAATTAGCGTGAAGCAAAAGATGTTTTCTATTAGACAAGTTGTTCTCAAAGGAGTGTTCCAAACATAAAGACTTGATTTGTTATTGTTCAGGAGTGCTCCCGAAGCTTGCGTGAAGTTTTCCAATGCCGTTTGGAATCTCTTAGCCATAACAATGGATGCCCCTCCCATTAGGAGAGTGTCATCAACAAATTGAAAGTGATTTATTCGTTTCACTCCTCGAGCTATTTTGATTCCGGATATGAATTTACCAATTCTATCCTTCTCTAGTTTCCTGCTCATCATTTTGGCCATGATTATATTCAGAATTGGGGAGAGTGGGCATCCTTTCCTCAGTCGTCTGGTGCTTTTGAAGAAACTTGTCGATTGTCCATTGACCAGAGGTGCTATCCATGGTGCGATTATACAGGCTGAGATCCACGCCACGACACCAGTGTTAAAGCCAAACTTTTTCATGACTGCTATCAAGAAGGAGTGCCTTACTCTGTCGAAAGCATTAGCCATGTCGATTTTTACTATCATCCCTTGATCTCCCCTTTCCATGCTAGAATGTATTGCTTCTTGAACCAAAATTATGTTGTCAATCATTTTCCTTTTTTCCATAAAACCACTTTGGTTTGGGGAGATGAGTTTATGAAGTAGCGGTTTGATTCTGTTGGCTATGATTTTGTAGGAAAAATTATAGAGGGAGATGGGCCTAAATCTGGTAAAGGATGAATGATTTAGATTCTTTGGTATTAGGGCTAAAAATGTGGAGTTTGTGTTACCCTCGATCTTGGTGGATTTTTGGACATATTGTACCATTCTCAGGAGATCTTTCTTTATTATATGCCAACACTTTTGATAGAAGTGCACAGTAAAACTGTCCGGACCTGGAGCTTTGTCTGGATGAAATTGGAACAAAGCTTCCTAGAGTTCTTTTTCTGTGACTTCCTGATTAATCTTGTAATTGTTCTCCTGACTAATTATGCTCGATATATTTTGAAGTAGGCTTTCTTGTACATTGATATCTATATTACCATCTTCTGTTAACAGTGCTTGAAAGTGTAGTTTGGCTTCCTCTTGGATTTGGTGTGGGTCGTCTATTTTTGTGCCGTCTACTTTTGTTATTTCTTTCACCTCGTTCCTCCAAATCCTTGCTTTCGCTTGTCGCTGGAAGAATTTAGTATTTCTGTCTCCGGAAGTAAGCCATAGGCTTATAGATTTAAGTCTCCAAGTTTCCTCTTCTTTGTGTAGGATTTTTTGATAATCCATGACGTTTTGCTACTCTTTGAGGAGGAGTTCATGAGTGATTTGTTTCTCTTCTAGGCTCCTTCTGTTCTCTTCCATTTCTCTCATTAAACTTTCTTTTTCTTTTTGATCTTTTCCTTTGTTTCTTGTCACCCAAATTTTTAAAGCCATCTTTACTCATTTTAGTTTCTGCTCCCAGATGTAATTAGGGGAACCTTGGATCCAACAATTCCAGGCATCTGAAACTATGTCAAAGAATCCTGGCTGTGGAATCCGGAGGGGGTTGAATCTGAAGGGGATGGGGCCAGGGTTTCGGGGAGGGGAAAGTGTAAGGGTGATAGGTCTATGGTCAGAATCAGTCCAAGGTAAGATGCACAAGCTTGGAAGATAGGCCTATTCTAGAAAGGAGCTTCTTAGGAGAAAATGGTCCAACTGAGCAATGATGTGTCCCGACCTGAGTCTTCTGTTCGACCAGGTGTAGCGCTCGTTGGAGGGTTTTATGTATAACAATTGATAGGTGGAAATGAGGTCCTCAATATGCTCTCGTGATGGGTCCCAAACGATTGACCCCCCCTTTTTTTCTCTATGATGGAGAGTGGTATTGAAGTCTCCAGCTATTATTAGTTCCTTGGGATCAATATAATTTTTGATAATTTGTAGGGAGGACCAACACTCCATTTTTTCTTGATAAAGGGTAGATATATACACATTTATGAGCATCAAAGTTTTACCTGATTGCTGATGGAGTAGCATAGTTTGAATCCAATGAGTCGTAGAGTGTCTGGATTGCAGGTCAAAGTAGCAAGGGTTCCAAAGGGTGCAGACTCCTCCGGATGCTCCTCTTGCGCTACTGCTGTGCCTTTGCATGTTCTCCATATGTAACTACTTTCCTGAAGGATTTTAGTATCCTTCCTTTTTGTCTCCTAGAGCAAGAGGATTTGTGGATTTTCTTCTTTGATAAGATCGTGTGTTAGCGAGAGCTTGTGCTGACTCCCTAATCCTCTGCAATTCCAGGAGATCATTTTTATCATTGATTGTTTTTAGGGTTTCCCCCTTTATGGGGGTTGGATCTGCGCTGCTTCTTGGTCTGCCTTGTTTCCTTTCTCGCGATCTGATACAAATTTGTTTGCTTCCCTAGTTCGATTTCCTTCCTGGCCGAAGATTCTCTTTTATGTAGATTAGTCTTTCTTCCCACTCTTTTAACCGGTGAATCAAGTGTTTCAGTCTTTGAGTTTTCCTTTGAGCTTTGTTTTGAACTGCTCTCCGACAGATGAGGAGTTGAGGGAGAGGGCTGTGCAGAAGGGGGGATTGAGGAATCAGGGGGTTGAATTGAGGAGGGTGAAGGGAGCGAGGGTGATGGGTCATTTCTAGGAGGTTCTTGAGTTGGCATCATGTTGACTATCTCAAGTTCAATAGCATTACTGGGCTGTGGAGGCGTAGGAAAACCTCTAGTGGTTGGGGCATGCCTCTACTACGTTTTTTTATTTGGTTGTTGCCACTGCTCTGCGTCGTCAGTCGGTGTTTCGGGGGGAGATTTTGAACAATGCTTCGCGAAGTGACGATACTCATGACAAATATTGCACTTGAAGGGAAGTTTTTCGTAATCAACTTGTTGTAAGTAGTTCCAATTGTCTAGGGTAAGATTAATAGCTTATGGGAGACCTTTTTCCATATCTACCTCTACACATATATGTGCACAAGCTTGCAGTCCTTCTTTTGGTTCTTCCCGATCTATGTACTTCCCAAGAGTATTTCCTATAGATTTAATAGTCTCATTATTCCAGCAGTTCAACGAAAGGAAGGGGAGGTGAACCCAGATAGGGACTGCGTTTGGAATGTCATTTTCAGGGTTAAAATTAGGAGTCCAACTATTAAGATACATACCTCTGGAGCCCATGAAATACGGTCTGCTTTGTTTTCAAAAAGGAATGCGAAGAAGCCTCTTCCATAGAGAAAATGCGAGAGATTACCTTTCAGATGTGGTTTCCAATTTTTGTCTAGCCAGATCACCATTGATCACAGGGAGGGCCAAATGCCCATGAATTGACCTATGAGTGTCTGATCTGAAAATTTTAAGGCGCGAGTCTTTGATGTTCCTTGAATATGAACTGAATTGATTTCTTCCAGTTTTTTTACAAACTTCGGTGGGGTTTTCTTATTCATTTTTGGAAGGGAGGTTATGAGGGTGGCGAAAGCTGCCACATCTCTAGAGGGATTGGGAGAGGAAACAGGAGGCCCCGTGGCCTCACCAGGTGAGGGGGGCATGCACGCAGGAGAGGGGGGCCAGACTAGGGGCTGCTCTCATGCAATCTTCCCAAGCACTTTTTCTAAATCCTCAACTTTCCAAGGTAGAGGAATGAACTTATTTTTTCTATTCTCATGGAATAAATGCAACCAATAGTTGTATTGCCTTGCTATTTCTGTAACAAACATTTTTTTTCGTAATGTGAGATGGAAGGAAGGAAGGATTTTCCTTGGAGCCAAAAATCATTATCACACTGTAACTCTCCATTTGTTAAAGTGTCCCCTTCCTTTCCAAAAACTTGGTTGCATGGTCAGACATGCAGGGAGCATCCTTTCCTAACAATAAATCTTTGAAAGCTAAGAAAAAGTCATTAAAAACCTCATAAAAAAAATGGGAGGCCTTGTGCCTCCACAAGGCCTGGTACCAGAAGGTTACTGGGTCGAAGTCACACTTTATCTTCTTGGACACATAGAGTTTTGGAAATAGAAAACAATGCGCTATCGCAAAAACCAAGTAGGATGACATATAAAATTTCTTCTCCTCTTTGAATCGTGACAATTGGGAACAAATTTCCATGGAAATTAGCTTCCCCCAATAAAAAATGGCTTGTTCCTTGACTGTGAAATACAAAATATAAAGAATCATGCATGAAATAGTTGTTGTGGATTCCTGTCCCGTTATCCTTGTAAACATCCAGGCAATTTCTTAGAATGGATTTCTAAATGAACTAATCTGAAATATTTTGATATCTTTAGGAATTGCCATCAAGTCGTCGAGGAACTCAAGAAAGAGGCCCAACTCGTTATCATTCTTTTTTAGGATTTTCTTGTAGTATTCTCCTCTGAAGGTCATTGTTGGCTCCGACAATCTTAACATCTCGTGAAATACCTGAAGTGACAAAGAAACATGAGAGTGGTCCCACAATGGAATAATTCTTTGGCCTGAAATATATCTCTCAGTGCACCAAGAGACCACCTCCTTAAAGTCAAAAACTTCAGGGACACAACCTGCATGAGAAATTCCAAAGGTCCAAATTACTTCATTATGGGAAGAAGGGGATGAATAGTAAGAGTATGCCCTGGACCACTGGAAGTTCTAGTCCTCATGCCCAAATATGTTCACTGTATCTCCACAGAACTGTTGTCGAGATGGTGCCATAAGTTTACGAGAATGTCTATTTTCTCCAGATGATGCTTGAAATGAATAGTTGGAGGGGATAATATAACCCTCCACAAATGTTGGTCCAATGCATGTGAATGGGAGATGTCCTCAAGCCTTTTGCTCATTAATGAAAATCTCTACGGTTGCTGCATGACAAGATGTTAGCATTAATAATTATTAATTGCATACTTAGAAGTGTGAAGGTGGTGGGTATGATGAAGAGCAATTAAGGATTGGAGGTTTTGTGAACCCGCCAAACTGACGATCCACGAAAGAAATTCCATGATGTTTGAAATGAGCACTCGAAAGGGATAATATAACCCTCCGCAAATCTTCATTTAATGTGTATTAATGTGAGATCTCCTCGAGCCTTTCACTCATCAATGACAATTTATGGTTCCTGCATGTTGATCTGTTGGCATTAAATCTTACTAATTGCATATTTAGAAACAAGTGTGAAGGTGGCGGGGACGGGGAAGAGAAATTAAGGAATGGATAATTATAAAAAACAGTCGAACAGGCTTCAAAATAGGGTTAAAAGGGATACTCAGGAGAGGTGAGGGCCTGACGGTCAAATTGTATGTCTTGAAATTTTTGAGTGAAAAACGCATAAAATGGAAGAGGACACGATGGGGCAGTCTAGTGGTCAATTTGTATATCGCAGAATTTAGGCTGTTGTTTGCAGGTCACGGAACAATGGAAGTGAAATATTGAGCCCACTTGTCCGGGAACCCAAAATAAAAAAAGTGGCTAAGTATGGAATAGGGAAACGATCAGTCAAACTCATTTTCACTAATATATTGAAATTTGTAATAGATATCCCATTACTTGGAAATATATTTTCTGCATGTTTCTGGACAAGTTGTGTACGAATAGTCATTATGACTATCTCCTCTAGGATTTTACTCATTAATGAAAATATTTACCATTGTTGTATGGTGAGATGTTAGCATTAGACCTCAATTATTGCATACTTGGAAAGAAGTGCGAAGGTGGTGGGCACTGTAAACAACAATTATGAATTAGAGATTTTGTGAACCTGCCAACCCAACGATCCGCGAAAGAGATTCCAAGAATTGGCCAAGTATAGAAAGCAGATGGATGGGATTCAAAATAGGGTGACTAGGGTTCCCCAGGAGACGTGAGGCCCCGATGGTCAAATTGTATGTCTTAGAATGTTTGAGTGCAAAATGTTTAACACAAAATAGGGGATGATGTGGGAGTCTCGTAGTCAATTTGTATATCGCAAAATTCTGGGTGTTGTTTGTAGGTCACAAAACAATGGAAGTGCAATCTAGAGCCCTCCTATTCAGGAATCCACGATTGAAAAAGTGGCTAGGTATAGAATGGGAAAGAGGTTGGTCGGAGTTGTGATATAAAAGCATGAGTGCAAATGTGAACTCGTGAGTCTGCCAACCCGCGTAGTTAGACATTTTTGAAAAAATGACTAAGTAACCAGAAAGTGAAACTAGAGGGGGAAAAGAAATGAGAATTTTATTAAGTATAGAAGAGGGAAAATAAGGGCTAATATATTTAAATTTGTAATAGACACCCCATTTCCTGGAAATATCTTTTCTACATGTTTTTGGACAAGTTGTATAGGGATAGTCAGTTTGACTGTCTCCTCGAGCCTTTTTCCCATTAATGACAATATTTACGGTTTTTGCATGATGAGTTGTTAGCATTAAACCTCGGTTATTGCATACTTGGAAAGAGGTGCGATGGCGACAGACACGGGAAACAACGATTAGGAGTTGGATATTTCGTGAACCCGCCAACCTGACGATCTACGAAAGAGATTCCAAGAAATGGCCAAGTATGGAAAGAAGTCAGGCGAGCTTCAAAATAGGCCGACAAGGGTTCCCCATGAGACGTGAGGCCATGAAGATCAAATTGTATATCTCGAAACTTTTGAGTGAAAAATGTGTAAAACAAAAGAGTTGATAATGTGGGAGTTTGGTAGTCAATTTGTATATCGCGGAAGTCCAGGTGTTGTTTGTAGGTCACAAAAAAATGGATGTGCAATATAGCACCCACCTAACCGAGAATCCATGATCGAAAAAGTGGCTAGGTATGGAATGGGGAAGCAGTCGATCGGAATCGTGATATAAAAGAATGAGTGTAAAGGTGAACATGTGAGTCCGCCAACTCGTGCAATTAGACATTTTCGGAAAAATGACTAAGTAACTAGAAAGAGAAAGTAGGGAGGAAAAATAAAGGGGAATTTTGTTAAGTATAGAAGAGGGAAAATAAGGGGATAAAAGAGAATGGGAAAATAGGAAAGAAAAGGGAAATTTTTCGTAAGCAGGAATTGGTCTCAGACAAGCCCCATTGTTGGAAAATCATCATTTTCTAGTCCAATATTTTATCCACTTACTCCTTTTATATTGTGCTTGTACCATTAAAAAGGGTGAGAGAAAATGCTTTGTTGAAGATTTGTTTTTATTGCAACTTGTGGGAGTAATTGTGTTCTCAAATATTATTTTAAATATTAAACTTCCTATATGATGAGTTGTTAGCATTAAAGCTTAATAATTGCATATCTAGAAATAAAATTATTGTACTGTCAACTTGACCGTAAGTATCACAATGACGAACTTGAATTTTAATATTGTGGTTTATTTCATAGCCCCATTTGACTTCAGCCACCATAAATCATTTTTTTTTTTTTCAAAATATTTGTGAAGAAGAAATTTGGTAATTTCATTAATAAAGTAAAAGTACTCAAATAGAGGCCAAGGGGTGGACAAGTAATAAAATGTTTCCTTTTGGAGTAAAGGAATCAAGGAAGCGAAAGGGAAATAATAGATTGTTTTCTCAACAAGGTTGATATGAAAATGAAACTTCTTGGGCAGGGCCCCAACTCCCGCATCGTAAATTAGTGTTGCTATGTTCTATCTGCATTACGAATAGAATAGAATGTTGGTTTGAAATTTTCTAAAATTCGTTTATGTTTCCATAGAAGCCTCATGTGATTGACATAAATCATTGTCATATAATTTTTAAATGCTCCATATTAGATCAAAGTTCTTGAGTCAATACAATATGTAAGAATTACGAGACTATCGAACCATGCAAATGAGAGGAGGTGTTAAATCCAACAAAGAAGCACCAACCAAGATTCCGAGGCAATTTTTTAAATAGTAAATCTATAAAAAACAATAGTGGGCAATATATATTTATCCATAGACATTGGACTGAGTTCATTACACCAAAGCATTGAACCTATTTTTCATATATACAAGTACAACAGTTACAAAAAATAAATAAATCATGCATACAATTCTGTGTTGTTCATCTAGTGTGACAACATGCAAGAGCCATCGACAAGCTCTTGAACATGCATATAAAATTTATTATCATTGTTTTTTAGGAACTCCTTATAGTCTTCTCCTCAGAAGGTCAAATTTGGCTGCCACAATTTCAATATCTTATGGAAGACCTGAGGTGACAAAGAAACAAGAGAGTGTTTCCGCAATGGAATAATTCTTTGGCTTGAAATAGGTCAAGAAAACTCCTGCTCTTGACGATGGCATCCTAGAGACATTTCAAATCACCACTGAATTGTACAAATAACAGGTAAAAGTCCCCCTGTGAGAAGAGTGTGCAATATATGGCCACCACTGCCAAGAGTATGACATCCCGCAACATCGCTCTGATGACTCACCCCAGTAAGAAAGAAACCCATAATTCTTAAAATGTAGGAGGAGATAAGAATGATCCTCACGGTAAAATTGATAGTTTTTACAAGCTTCCCACGAGGAAGAAAAGAAAAAATGTTGTAGGGAAAGCGAAAGAGCCCGAAACTGAAAGTAAGAACACACCAAGAGACCACCTCCTTACAATCAAAGACTTCAGGGACACAACCTGCATGAGAAATTCAAGAGGTCCAAATTACTTTGTTCTGGGTGGAAAGATACCAAGAGACCCCCTCCTTACAGGCAAATAATTTAGGGACACGGGCTACACGAGGAACTCCAGAGGTCCAAATTACTTCATTCTGGGAATAAGTGAATGAGTAGTAGGAATATTCCTTGCACCACTAAGAATTCTAGTTCTCACCCCCTAAGATGTTAATTGCATATCCAAAGAGTAGGAGAGTGATCCTGCAATTGAATAATTATTTCGATTGAAATATATCTTTGGGTGCACCAAGAGACCATTTCCTTACAGCCAAAGACTTCAGGGACACATGATGCACTAGGAAAAAATCCAAGCCCAATCCAAAAACCTTAAAAAATGAAAGGAAAGGATACATCTCTGAGGGCGAGGACTGCCATCCGAGCCAAGAGACTCAAAATATCGAGCTGCAAAAGGCTATTTCATTCAATGTCGGTTTATTTTTTGAAATCCCTTCCTTTGGTATTGTCAGGGCCACCATCGTTGAGCCAGGAAGTGCCCCTTGTTATGGTGGATTTCAATTTGGGCGCAGGAGTGGGAACACCGTCTACATTGCCATTATCCATTGTCGTATCATCATCCATCAGACCATATTCTTTCGGATCGAAATCGACTGCATCAACCTCTGCGCCGACCATCAATGCAATGGGGGTTGCCTTGGAATTCTTTGGCTTGAAATATATCTCTCAACGCACCAAGGAACCATCTCCTTCTTTGCATCTAGGTGGAAGGATATGAGTAGTAAGAATATGCGCTGGACCACTGGAAGTTCTGGTCATCATGCATGAAGGTGTTTACTGTATCTGGAAAAAACTGTTGTCGAATTTCTGCCATAAGTTAATGAGAATGTCCATTTTCTCCAGATGATGTTTGAAATGAACATTCTGAAGGGATAATATAACCCTTCACAAATATTGGTTTAATGTGTATCAATGGGAGATATCCTCGATCCTTTCCCTGATCAATGACAATTTCTACGATTCCTGCATAATGAGTTGTTACCATTAAATCTTACTAATTGCATACTTAGAAAAAAGTGCGAAGGTGGCGGTGACGACAAAGAGAGATTAAGGATTGGAGATTTCAGGAAGCTGCCAATTGGACGATGCTTGAAAGAGATTACATGATGCTTGAAATGAACACTCAAAAGGGATAATACAACCCTATGCAAATCTTGGTTTAATTTGTATTAGTGACAGATCTCTTCCAGCCTTTCGGGCATTAATGAAAATATTAACGATTCCTGTAGGATGAGCTATTAACATTAAAGATTAATAATTGAATATCTATAAATAAGTGTGAAGGTGGTGGGGATGAAGAACAAAGATTAATAATTGGACATTTCATGAACCCGCCAACTCGTGAAAGAGATTCCAAGAAATGTCCAAGTATGGAAAGCGGTCGGTCGAGGTTCAAAACAGGGTCACAAGTTATACTCAAGAGATGTGGGTGCCCCAATGGTCAAATTTTCTGTCTCCGAACTTTTGAATGAAAAATGTGTAACACAAAACATGGCATGATGATGGAATTCAACGGTCAATTTATATATCGTGGAACTTTGGGTGCTGTTTGTAGGTTGTAGAACAATGGAAGTGTAATGTTGAGCAAGACTAGCTGGGAACTGGCGATGGAAATAGTGGTCAAGTATGGAATGGGGAAGAGGTTTGTCAGACTCATGATATAAAAGCATGAGACATATTTGGAAAAATGACTAAGTAACTAGAAAGGGAAAGTAAAGGAGAAAAATAAAGAGGATTTTTGTTGTCAATTTGTAGATTAGGAAAGTTTGGGTGTTTTTTTGCAGGCGACGGAACAATGGAAACACAATGTTGAGCCCACCTACCCGGGAACCCGTGATCCAAAAAGTTGTTGAATATGGAACGAGGAAGTAGTTGGTCAGACTCGTGATATAAAATCATCAATGGAAATCTAAACACGTGAATCCTCTAACTCATGTACCTAGACATTTTTCGAAAAACGACTAAGTAACCAGAAAGGGAAAGCAGCGGAAAAAAAGAAAGGTGAGGGAAATTTTTAGAAGCGGGAATTGGTGTTAACAAAGCCCCATTGATGGTCTTAACAATAACTATGAAGTTCATTAAACAGGTGAACACACTCTTCAATCAAGGAATAGATAAAGTGAGTCATGCTTATACTTTCCAGGATGTGTTTTCATAAGAGAAGCATAAAAAATCTACAGGAAAATCAATTTTGGGATGTTCAAGTAAAATTATTGTATTGTAAACTTCACCGTAAGTATAACAACGCCGAATTTGAATTTGTATTTTTTGTGGTTGATATGCTATTTCCATTGTACTTCACATAACATATATCCTTCTATTTCAAAAAATTTCTAAAGATGAATTTTGGTAGTTTCATCGATCAAGTAAAAGTGCTAAAATGAACTACATATTACATTTGCTTCATAGATATTACATTAAAAGGAAAATCGGGTCTTGTATATTCTTTAAGATCATAGAAAAAACACTAAGATCCTGAATGTATCATCTAGCCATAATTCATAAACCGGGCCCATGAGAACCTTGAACTACATCACAAAATCACATGAAAACAAGTCTGCCAAACACAAGAAAGGAGAAAATCAATGGAGATTGGGAATTGTATCCCATCTATAACCAAATCCCCAAATGGGCACCAAGAAATTTGTCGATTACTATATTACCATGAAGAAATATCACTATGAAAATTTTCTTCTGATAATACTATGAACCAAGATCACGTTGACCTGGCAATGTTCTAACATTACCAATTCAGGAAAAGAGTATCAACATTTAACTTAATGGAGTTTGATTTATTCATATTTGGATACTTTGTATGAGGTTTGTCCTCTTGCTTCTCAGTATGGATGAAAAATATTATTCACTTCCAGTTTAATTTGCCATGGCACTAGAAAAATCTATTCATATCCTCATTGGGTAGCATGGACATATACACATGGGATTGTTTCGTTCCCTGCCATCGCTTGATATGAATTTTTTTTTTCTTCAGCCGATATGCAATATGGCATTGTCCTCATTTAATGTAAATTTGCTATGGATCCAAAATTCACGTAGCATGTAGACACTGTTTGCCTTTTTCTGCAGGTATACTTCATATGGAAATTCTTCTAACCCAGGAAGAACATCTTGTAACAAAGGTTTTCTAATTGTGCAATGTATGATTGTGTTGCTGACGGTTCAGATCGCAGTGTTGAGGAAATGTGTATACATATAAGGGAATTTTTTACTGCATCGTAGACAATCAATTGTACCATCATTTTTGAAAGCAGAGACATAAGAAGGAGAGTTTCATTTGGCACATACAAGCTCGAAGGGGGTCGAGTACACATTCATTGCAACCAAAAAACCCTCAACTTGCGCACATGAGCATAATAGTTAATATATCGAACAATATAATAGATAACTGTAAAAAACAAAAGCTACAGAAAACTGGTCAAGGAAATTTTTATGAGTAAAGTGTGGCTGGAATTGTAGATGTATACGCACAACAGTTGTCAAGCAAGTTAGTTTCTTGAGATATTGTACTATGTCTATTCGCAATTTTGTTACAAATGTTGCTTGTCTTGTGAGAACGATCATTTCTTTAACATCTCTTTTCTTTGTTATATTTTTGAATAACATAAGTGGAAATTTACCTCTATGCAATTGTTGTTCCATTGAAGAAAACAAATTTGAATAGGTGTCGAACAATTGCTGCTGCAACATGGAACAGTGTAATAATTGTGTAGCATAACTGAGATATATGAACATGTGAAAGTAAAGGACCATCCTCGATATGGAGAACAATATCGTTGCCTTGTCGTTGTCTGACTCTCCATATTTTATATGGAGAATGTGTTGTGATCCAAGTTTTCTCACGAGTGTGACAACTGCACTAATGGTTCTGATTGGGTAAGTGTCGTTGCTCTGTGCGAGTTGGTTGATTGTTGTGTCCGATACAAAATGGTATTTTGAACAAATTGGGGGATTTTTTTCCTCAATACTTGTTTCGTTGAGCGATATAATCCGATCACAATCACCATTCTCATATACTATTTTCGACAATATATTAAATTTTTTAATGGGTATCCCATTACTTGGTAAGATTTTTTCTGCATGTTTCTAGACAAGTTGTTTAGGGATGGTCAGATTAACTGTCATCATGGCTTCGTTGTATGTCATGTCAGCATGCACAATTCATCTAGTTTTGTTTTCCTTGTCCAAGTAGGTGCTATACATGACCATTATTTCCCCGAAAAACACTTGTCCAGTTCGGTGACTGTTCAAGCCTTCTATCGATAGTATATAGGGTGTTATAAGTTTAGACCTCGTGACATTTTTTGAACAGAAAAAGTAATGTGAATGGTAGTCTGCATTAATTTTTTGTTTTCTTTTTTCTTTGGCATAAATGTACAAGAAGACGCACAACTTGGATGAATATTGCATGTCATAGTTTTTTAACTAGACCTCTTAGTCTATGGAAATTGCACTATGTTGGGCATTTAACTTGCCCTCATCGACGCTTCTTTTGAACTGCAAATTATGTGTTGCAGATGGCATCAACATATTTATCATGGAATAGATGAATAAATTGCTTAGGATATGTTATCCCTTGACCAAGTTTTGAGGAAAAATTGGTCGTGTTTGACCACTTTTGCGACTTCGACAGGCTGGTCAAAGATGGAGTGCCCAGGCAGAGCTGAGAACACGATATCTCACTCATTTTGCAGGCTTGTTGACCCAACAAAGGTTTTACTAGGGTTTATGTAACATGGTATGGGATGTCAGCCCATGGGTTTACCCATGTTTAGGCCTTTTTGTAAATGTATAAATAAGCAACTAAGCAATGTAAGAAGCCAAACTAGTTGGTGGGCTATGTGAACAATATGTTGTAAGTGTTAATATTGGCTTAGTGAAAGAGGTTTTAAGTTGCTCTGTGCAAACAAACAATGTAGAGTGAGGCTCTGTGCCTTGACTTGATTTTGGGAAGGAGGATGTGGCGTGCAGCGCGCGGATATCCTGTCCTCTACGAAGTTTGGCTCTGTGGCTTTGTGCACAGAAGCGATTGAATGTAAGAAGATTGAAGACTAATAAAGAAGAAGAAGAAGTTGGTGGACGTAGCCCCACACTGGGGTGAACCATGTATATCCTATGTCTTGATGTTCTTTGTGCGATGTGGATTATGATGTTTATCTGCTTAGTTTTGTTGTTATAATGTATGATGAATGCATTTTATGATTGTTGCTTTGTTCTTAATGGTATTAGAGATAAATGAATGCTAGATCTAAGTTAATGCTACGTGCTAAGTGATTAAAAGTGCTTGATCTTTATTATTATTGCGATGGTATGTAATAAGGGTTTAATTTGCGATGTGAATGGGACTCATGAACTAATGCATATTGTTGTCTAAGTTCTCTGCTAAGTGTTGTAATCACATATCAGTGTCCCATATTGGTTGTAGACACCTGAGTCTTGCAACCTCCCATTCCTCTACCTCGGGTGAGACTTCATTTGCTTCACAGGTGTTGCTGAAAGGGCCGGTAGTTAGGGTTTTTTTGGTGGGATGTTGAAGCATTGAACCATGGGTCTGCCCCTGTGCCAACAAATGGTTCCATTGCTGGGACTTGAAACTGTGATTGCTGGGAACTGAATAAAAGAGAGAGCTCTATATGGAGATCTGCTGCTGTAGTGCGGAGTATTCTAATTGACTTGTGAAGCTCTGTGTTAAGAAAGAATCCCAATCTAAAGAAAAGAGGTAAGATCTTAAAGCTTTGTGCTCTGGTACGGGTAAGATAAGTGGAATTTTTTTCTTCGAAAGCATGAATCTAGGTATGTTTGATAGGTTTTGTCCTAGTCTAAATGGTAGGGAACAGTTAAAAGAAAGAGTTGATCTGAATAAATTTGATAGAAATAGATAAAGATATGTTATTCCTATGCATAGAAAGAATTTTTGGACTAATAAGTGGATGCAGGAACCTAGAAAGAATTTTTGCAGATTGCAGGTCCAACACTGTGATCCCAATGCGCAGTACAAGAAAGGTTGGGCCTAATTTAAAAGAAAGAGATGATTGACACTGTGTTATAATTGTATAAGACCAAGACACCTTGATAAAGAATGCCTTGGTACAAGTCCTATTTGTCTTTATTGTAAAGTTATTGGTCATGAGGTTGAGGATTTTCCAAGAATGATTGCTAAAGTTGAAAACATGAACATGAGACAAGAAAAATCTGAAGAAAGTCAAGAAGCTAAGAGCATGTTGGGGAATCATAAAGATAAAGAGTCAGAGACTATGTTAGTACAATTAAAATAAGTAATGGATGATCACAGAGACATCAGTTTACCATAAATCTTGAAATAAAAACAACACATAGTTACAAGAATATAAGACTTCGACATAGATTGTGTATTGGATGAAGAAACACACATGAACATTATGCTAGAAAGAACTTGGAAAATTTTGGGAAAGCCTACTATGATTCATTGGGAATGATACAATTGTTTAAAGGAAATATGATAACCCTATGTGGAAGAGTTACTAATATACCTATGATTTCTCATGAAACATTGACTGAAGAAGAATTTGAAGTCATTAAATTTGTCGAGAACAACGTCCCTTTTCCACTTTTATTAGTAAATAATTGGATTGAGAATGATTAGATCAGAAGGAAAATAGAGGAAGAAGCTACAGAACATAAAATGCAATAACTAAGGGACTTCATAACCAAAAAAATAGAGCGACTAATAGAATAACAAGAGGAAAAGTCGAAGCAACAGAGGGAAAGATAATTAGATGTCAAAGTTAAAAGAACATAGGAAGGCTTGAAGAACCTGTCCGTGCAGGAAAGAAGTATAGCCACCCCATAAATAGTAAGAGAAGGGACATTGACCTCAGAATATGTAAGAGCACATCAGCAATGCGAAGTCCTTTCACCAGGAGAGAATAAGAGTACAAATGGGAAGAGGATTCCATAAATTGTTAGAGAAGCTCAAATTACAGGAAAGAAGGCCAGGAAGCTTAATAAGCATAAAGCTAAGATAGAAAAAATACAGGAAGATGCAAACAAAAAAAGGAAGACTTCGCAGGAAGCATATCTATAGAACTTGAACCTCGCTGGAATAGCAGAACCACGCAGAATGGGACTTCACCACAACGAAGCTATATGACTGTTGGAGGTGCCTCAACTGTTAGAATGATACCCCAGAACAGCTAGAAAATGTAGTTATGAGCGAATGGATCATTGAGACCATTCCATAATGGACAGATTCACATTGATGGATGCATTCCTACCCATTGGAGGAATCTATTACGACGCTTTCTTATTTAATCCATCGGATGCTGCGCGGGGACCACTTTTTGCCAATCATGATTATCTGACCTAATAGAGAATTGATTGTATATCACACTGTGATTTATAGAACTCACCATCCATTGGATTACCTTGATTTTTCATTCTCCTAACCGATCTATTTGGTTACAAGTGTGAATGTCGGGCGAACCTAGCGCGTTAGAGAAGTCTGTGGAGGAGATTCTTGTGGAGCTCATGGTTTAGAGAGTTATGTCTGTAGGAATAAAGGGGTTGTTGACTGGGAGAATGCAAGCACCCCCCTTGGCTGGACATCATTCTAGCTGTGCTACTGAGAAGCAAAGCAAGCACCACAACAATTTGGCTAACACGAAGCAGATCCCGTCGATCTTGCCATATTACATACCACCTTTGGCTGGCATGGTTAACTACGACAGAATCCCACATGATTTTTAGTATACATTGATCATTGTGTACATCCCGAAAGGTATACGCATAGTTGGACCCCAGTTATGACAGATCCCATCCCTAAAGAACATCAAATTTAATCTCGACGACAGAAAGAACTATGCCTTGCTCGCGCCCCATAGGTATTTGATGAAGACGATTGGGAAGAAGTTGCACATAGACTCTCAATTGTGGATTAAGGAGCTCATGTAGTCAACGATACTAAATGTAATGAAGATCCTTCACTTCGACCGACATCGTGAGTTTAATGTTTGTGTTAAAATACTCTTGTCATGCTACCATGGAGGATATTTGTGGCTTGACAGGTGCATCACTGTGGATCTTATGCTGATCCACCTAATTATAGGATTGAGCATGCAGGGCCTTGACCCTTAGCATTTCTACCCAGGGAAGGCGTCAGATCGCTCCCCGACAGAACACATAAAGGAGGATTATGGCGACATAGAAAAGGGAAAGCAAGGCTACAAGGTAGCCTCTATCCAGGATGGCGCAGTGTGCGCTTTCCAACTTATATATGGAAATCTCCTCAAAAATAACTGTCTGACACAAGTCACTGGGTGTGTAGTAAACCTCACAGGAAAGTGCATAGAGGGTATGAAAATGAATTGGGCGAGTTACCTTGACAATGATCAAGAGAAAGGCTGCCACGAGGCACAGGATCAGGGGTATCAATTCCATTTCAATTGGTTACTTGTATTAATCACATTTGTCACTTGGCAGATGCCGGAAGGTACAACATTTCCAAAAGTTGAGCCATCGGAGCCGTTGACCACGAGGTTCTCCACCTTGTGGTATACAAATGATATGTCGAAGAAGTGGCTGTCGAACGTTGTGTTCCATGCCTACTACTAGTAGCTGAAGCGTGCTATTGAGGCATTTCCATGCATGACACCGAATATGTTGCACCGGTATAGAACGTTAGTGAAGTTCCACGCAGATCGACACTTTATCTATATCATTTCACATAGGGATGAAATCAAGGAGGAGTTTCCATCATATTATAAGCTGACCGACGAAGAAATGGAGGAGATCACCAAAGAATGCCCGATGGAGTTCCTTGTACTGGTTGAAGATGCAAAGCTCTCCGACACGAACATCATAGGAAGCCCCTTGGTCACTTGGATCGAGCATGTCGGGTAGAGTAGCATGAAGAAAAATAATAAAAAGGTAGAAGTTGTAATGTTCCCAAGTCATTATGTGAGGAACATCATGGTTTTGGGTGTCTTTTTAAACTTTTGGTGGTTGTGGTATTTTGTCAAACACTTTGCTTACAGTTACGCTTAGGGTTATACTGATGTGTTCTATGTGTGTTTGCATTAATAAACAAGGATATACAATCATGGAATATACCTCAACCATATGAAAGATCAATAAGATGATAGACAAGCCAAAACACTGCAGATTTGTTCTTTATTTCATAAAAAATAACAAGAACCTGATACAATGTGATGCCAATATGGAATGCACATCAGATGGATCCAATAAAGACAATAGAAGATAGGATATGCTACAAAATTCTCCAATAGAAGATGCCACATGACTCCCAATGTCGAATACTCATTGAAGACGAATGCATAGTAGATATGGGTCATAGGAAATGTGAAACCCTCAAGCTGGAAGATGCCACGCCCTGCTGGAATGATGAAGCTCCTCAATAATTCAACCCAACTGAAGGAAGCCTCCAAATGAGTCAAAAATGGGTGGAAGAGTAGATCGAGTCACTGCACGAAAAACCTAGGTGCTCAAATATACAATATCCCTCTCAAACCCTATGGATCTGACTCTCTTCCAAGTAATGGTGCACCCCTCTGGATGCCTGAAACCCTAGATAATTTAGCCTCTCTCCTAGAGACCTCCAACAACTCCACCAATCCACTAGAATGATAGATCGGGGCACGACAATGAAAACTCAAGTGCTCAACTAGGCACATAATTTCTAGACTCATGGATCTAGCAACCCTCTAAGGTGTGGTGCACCCTCCTCTTAGGAAATCGTCCCACTCCCAATACAAATGAATCCACCACCAAAATACCTCCGAAATCCACCAAGAATAATGCTATGACACCTGCAAAGGAAACCCGATACTTGGAATTCCTAAAATATCTTATCCTTAGCTAGATCAAATCCTCCTTCAATGGATGGTGCACCCCTCTTGCTGGAAACCCTAACTGGTGTGCCCTCTCTCTCTCTGCATCTCTAACTGATGTAGAATATTCCTACAACTGAGTAGATATGGAACTAGAATGTTGTGGGAGAGTATTTCATCTCTGAGACCAAGCTTGGGACAAGCTAGGTGGAATCTTTCACCACTGAATCATCCTCTAGTGTTTGTTAAGTCAAAACCCTCAAAACCCCCAAGAGATGGGCCCTCTAGCTAGAAGCCAGATATCCAAATGATAGACATACATGAATGAATGAATAGAGGCCCTTGCCTTTCCTTTATACTTCCTACTCACCTTCTTCCTCCAAAGTGACTTTCATTTTATTAATAATTAATTAATTAATTAGTTAACCTTTTACCTCTGAAAAGTGCCTTATCTCTCCTTATGGATTCCTTGGCCACTGAAAGTCACTTTTAACCATCCCATCATGTAGTGTTTCTCCTCCCGATTCCAATGAGCTATTACACTGAGAGGTTCCTCCAAGTAATGTGCCCAAAACAACCTCTTTAGTGAATTTAATTAACTTATAGCTCAAAATACTCAAAATCATGGAAACCGTCGAAATGAAACCAACCCAAGGCCAACCTGTGTGGAATGGATCATAATGATGAAATGGGATGAGCGATGCAAGATGAACCCCAAAATTCCTCTCAATAATCCCTGTACTCACTATAACATCCATCTGGCTACTTTGGTCATCATAAACCTCTGCAATGTGATGATGTCCCAAAGTGGGGACATTACAGAAGTCCAATAAATTGATGAGGAGGAAAATGCCTCTGCAGAAGATGGATATATCTCACCAAAAGGAGGAGAATTCCAAGGTAATGGACAAGGAGGAGGGGATGACAGAGAAACACAAGAAGAAGGCAAAGCTACACCACCGAAGGACCCCCCTACCGAGGCTGAAACATCAAAGAAAAGAGAGGTTTCCCTATAGAAACCTTTGGCAAGAAAGAAGACATGTGCCAGTAATCCCAAGATGAAGGCCATGCTCACAGTGGACAATGCCGATCTAATCATCGTAGTTATGGATGATTCTTTAGAGGATATCTTGCAGTGATATGGAGCAAAACAAGAGACGTTGTATGAAAGAATCAAGAAGGAGCTAAAGGAGATACAACAAGACATCCATTCGAGCCGCATAGTACCTACTGCGCCTTCTTCATCGAGGATTGTAGAATTAGGGGATGAGCCCACCCAATTACAAAGACTATCAGATGCAACATAGGCTCAGCTTCAGGGAGTCTAAGAAAAAAAGGAATAAGCTACAAAAGTATCGAAGCAAGAAAAGGAGGAGGTCTTGCATAAAATATGAGTTGCGCAGCCCTGTGTAACCACCTACAAGAAGAAGAAAGATGAAATTTGGGAAATGTTCAAGGAGGAAAATGCGAAGATACAAAATTAAAAAGACTAGTTGCTCGCAGAGCAGACTGTGGTGAAAGAAGCGATGACTAAAGCAGTTCGCTCTGTGTCGGGCTTGGCACAGGAGGAACTAGAGTCAGTCGAGATGCAAGTGGGGAAGATCACTGAGGCCATTCAACAAATTCAAGCATGGGTAACGTTTGGAGCTTCAAGAAGTGCCTAGCACTCTGTAGGAAGTGCATGACCAAAGGGAGGAAGCCGCTAAGAGCACAGTTGGAAGGATCGAGGTCCTCACCTTACAATGTAAGCAGTTCAATGATCAAAGTGTGCAGACCTATGAATGCCTCACAAAAGATCTAGAGCTGAGGAAAATGGAAGCACAACTCTAGGAGGTGCAACAACATGCATCCACCGTACAGGTGCAGATGAATCTACTCACTGCGGTTGAGAAAATGAAGAGATCACATGAGTAGCGTGCAATCAAGCAAAAAATTACTGCCATCCATAGAAGAGTCATGGAAGTTACACAAAGACTACACTAGGTGTAGAACAAGACCTGCATGATTTTTGAAGAGATTGAAGGACAAGGCTCACAACTAGATGAAGTGGTTGCGATAGTGGAACAGTGCCTGGAAGGTCATGTTACAGAGAAAGTGATTCGGGAGTTTAACGAGAAGGAGGCTTTGGTGAAGAAACAAGTCGAGGTAGATTGAGCTAATCTTGAGGCCTTTGAAGCAGTGTTTCCTAGATATGAGTGACTCGAGACGAGTCACAGGTGAGTGTTGGGGGCTTGTTGGCCCTTGACCAAGTTTTTAGGAAACATTGGTCGTGTTTGACCACTTTTGGGACTTCGATAAGCTGGTCGAAGATGGAGCACCCAGGTGGATCTCAGATTGTAGGATCTCACTCATTTTGCAGGCTTATGGACCCAACAAAGGGTTTACTAGGGTTTATGTAACAGGTTATGGGATGTCGGCCCATGGGTTTACCCATGTTTAGGCCTTTTTGTAAATGTATAAATAAGAATCTAAGCGATGTAAGAAGCCAAACTAGCTGGTGGGATATGTGCACAATATGTTGTAAGTTTTAATATTGTCTTAGTGCAAGAGGTTGTAAGTTTCTCTGTGCAAAAATATTGTGTAGAGTGATGCTCTATGCCTTGACCTAATTTTGATAAGGAGGATTTGGCACGCAGCGCACAAATCTCCTATCCTTTGCGAAGTTTTTTTGTGTGGATTTGTGCACAGGAGCGACTGCATGTAAGAGGATTGAAGACTAATAAAGAAGAAGAATAAGTTGGTGGACATAACCCCACACTGGGGTGAACCACCTGTATCTTGTGTCTTTATGTGCTTTGTGAGATGTGGATTATGATGTTTATCTTCTTAGTTTTGTTGTTATAATGTATGATGAATGCATCTGATGATTTTTTCTTAGTGATTAATGGTATTAGAGATAAATGAATGCTATATCTAATTTAATGCTATGTGCTAAGTGATTGATAGTGCTTGATCTTTATTATTACTGTGCTGATATGTTGTAAGGGTTTAATTTGCGATGTGAATGAGACTCATGAAATAATTTATATTGTTTTCTAAGTGCTCTACTAAGTGTTGTAATCAAAGATCGGTGTCCCAGCTTGGTTGTAGACACTTGAGTCCTGCAACCCCCCCCTTCCTCTACCTCGGGTGAGACTTCATCTGCTTCGTAGGTGTTGCTGAAAGGGTCAGTAGTTATTGTTTTGTTGGTGTGCTATTGAAGCGTTGAACCTTAGGTCTACCCCTATGCCAACATGATATTTTTTTGGTAAACATATCAAGAGAACAATGTATGAATATTTACCTTTGGCCTTGTCATTCTGTTGATGTTTGTGATGATTGAATGCTCATGCCCATGTCACTTGTCCAACATTTTTTAATGTAAGCATGTGTACATGAACATCATAAGGAATAAATAAGCATATGCATTGTATATTGTCCATAATTGTTCTGAATGTCACATACAGTCTCGAAGGATATGGAATATGAAATAGTGTGTCAAGGGATACTCAGGAAACATGAGGACACAAGGCCCATTGTTGCCCATATGAAGTGGGAAGTCTCAACAAAGGCCCATTGTTTCCAAATCATTGTTTTCTAGTCCAATATTTTATCCACCTACTTGTTTTGTGTGTTTGATTTACTATCACAATTCATATAATTTTTCGAAGATTGTACTTCAACTTCCTCTGTTGTGGCATATAAAATTGCATCCTCTTGTCCAACTAAACCGTTTCTTTCAATGTAGCAATGAAGAAAATACAATGGACATGAAGGTAAGTTGGTATGTAGAAAGACATCTAAAAAAATAAATACAGTTCTATTTATTTCAATGTAGCAGCACAAAGAATACAATTGACATGAAGATACGTTATTATGTAGGAAGATACATAGTATCTACATACAATAAATTAGGTGCAAAGCAGTAGAACAAATATACATAAAATAAATGAAATACAAAACAATGGAATATGAAATACGAGTAGAAGCATGCACCTTTGTATCTCCTATTCTATATTTGTGGTAAAGAATCCTTCATCTTCTCCAGTTATTCTGTTTGTTTCAATGTGGAAATGCACAAAATACAGTGAACATGAATGTAAGCTAGTATGTAAGGGAAACAAGTAATATGTACATACAATAAATGAGAATCAAAGGAATAAAATAAAAGAGAGTTAGAAGCATGAACCTTTGTTTCTCTTGATCCATGGTTGTGGTTATATAGAATTTTTCCTGGCCAAAATATATTACAAGCCAAAAAATATTAAGAAGTTGGATGGTCGTAGCTGAGTGATTTGGTTTTGTGCAACAAAGTATCCAGATATGGTTTGAGACATGGAAATATAATTTTATAATATATTTTATGTATATTTTATAATTCAAGTAGAAGAAAAATTGTATTGTGGTCAGACCAGACTGTGTATAAGATAAATAGGTTGTATTGTGATATGGACACATTTCACCATATATGGTCAATAATTGCATTTTGTACATGTTTTATCTTAACCAAAAGAAAGCGGACATTGTAATTGCACATGTATTTTTCCAATTGTTTTTGTTATGACACTATTTTGTAGCATGTCAACATTGAAGTATCCTAGAATGATAATGGTTTCGTTTAGATGTAAATGGTGTAATGCTTTTTAAAAAACATTCATTATGGTAGCAATGTTGCACGCAGAGAGACATAGAGATTGAATATTGCAATTTGCAATCCACAAGCATCTTTTTCTTCTACAAGAACATTTTGCAAAGGCATGTAGGTATGGTTCAGAGTTTGGAGAAAAAATTGGAGAAAAATTTAAGAGCAGGAGGGAAAGATATGCCAATTTTGTGCAATTTTGTTGCAGCCTAGCCACTGTTGCACCATACCTAGCCCTTCTACAACTACCTGGAATTTTCTTTTACAAGAACATCCTGCAAAGGAAACAATCTTGACATCGTATTTTTCATGTGAAAAACACAGGTTCAATTCCCGTACAGGATAGGAAGGTGCTCATTCTCGGGAAAGCTGGGAATATCATTGAGGGCAAGGTGCGAAGGCTGAAGAATTGCTTATTCAATTCAGGTGGTAGATTTCAACTTCGTCACATATGGAAAAGGACCGAGATTTGCAATACTATAATAAATGACAATGAAAGTTGTTCATACAACATTGGCATAAACATGGTGCAGAGCCTCGGGAAAAAATCAGAGGAAAATTTAAGAGAAGGAGAAAAAAAATGCCAACCTCTATGGAAAGTCTGCAAGATAATAATGATGAATAAATACTTAAACATTCTTACTTGCAAATGAAAACAATGAATAATAAACTATGAATACAAATGAAAGTGTGGTATTCAAACTTACTTGTCAATGATGAACGATAGAACCACAGGTCCAATTGCGATTTCATGACTTGTTCACTAGGATTTGTTTTGTTCAAAACCTTCTTTGAGACAATTAACCTCCTTATCCTTGATTTTGATAGCCCCAAACATATAATAAAAATCAATGCTCCACCCCTTTGAAGCTTACCTTTTTTCATCCATGCCATTTGGGATCTAAGGTGTTGTTCCTTCACTTGCTTAAAATATACAAAGTATGGACTTGGTTGAATTCATTGATAATTCCTTGCAAAATGACCATTAAATTCTTAAAAAAATAAGTTTATACATATAAAAGGATCAGGAAAAGGAAAAGTTGGAGGCAAAAACTACTAAAATGTTTGTGCATTAATGAGTTTTTTTTTATCATATTATAATAATCATTTAATGGTTTTTGGTGAGAAGAAAAATATTTTTTTAATGAAGCTTTCTTCATAAGCTCAAAGAACATTTCATTTTAGAACACAAGTAACTCTCCCTAGTTAATATGATCAATAAATTCAAAGTTAAATTACAAAAGTATATTTCATCAAGAAACATAACCAACATTTTTCACGTTCAGTTACCAATGTTTAAGCATGAAATGACCTAACAAAATTCTCTTGAACAACATGGAGTTATGGGTACCGTCAAAAACCAATCTTCATCACAGTCGACTGAAATGACAAATCACTCTATTTCTGCACTTGTTCCTATTTCAACTTCACTCTCCTATACCTCCCTCCCGACTCAAATCTCTGAGGTGAATGCAGTTCAATCTGCCTCTTTGCAAAAATCCAGGGGTAAGAAGAAAACAAAAAATAAACCGAATAATAATAATAATAATAATAATAATAATAATGAACATCCCAAAACACAAAATCCACCACCTACTACTGAAAATCAACCACAGTGAAAATCAAAATTACCATGTCTTATTTTTTGTGAAGATCATTTCACCCGAGATTGTCCACATCGCGACGAAGTTGCAAAAAGTTTCAAAGGGAATTCCCAACCAACCATGTTAACACAACCTTTTCCTCAAAAATAATCCATGGTTTCTCAAGCACTTGTCCCTCTGACAGGGGGTAGTTACAACCATCCTCCTAGTGATGAAGCCTCGACGAGTGCTCATATTTATATGTTCAATGGGATTGATTTAACCACTCGCACCACCACATACGACACACCGAATAAACCTAATAAATCAAAGGTCACTAACGGTACTCCACTAGATCCATCTCCCACCTCTGTTAGTCCTCCATATGGATCACTTTAGATAGAGAAACCTAATTTGGACTCTATCTTACGACCTCCCAAGAGCATTATACACAAATCAAATTTTAATCCTAGTTCACGTTTCACCCAAAACTACAACATTGCTGAATATTTGGCTCAAGCACCGTGTGCTATGTTCACTCTTGAAGTTATACAACATTTCCCAAGTCAACGTAGAACTCTCTTGGCTTCCATTGGCATCGTTGATCCAGAGTCATAAAATAATATCACGTTTAACTTGGACAACTTCAAGTCACGACTTTCTCACCAAATTTCTTTTCAAATTGATGTCGTTGTTCATAACCAACACATTCACCGCACCATATTGGATGAGGGAGCTTCCACTTGTTTCATGTCATTAGCTTGTTGGAAAGGATTAAAATCACCTGTGCTTAACCAATCCCCTACAATGTTATGAGCATTCGACGGATGAGGTTTTTATCCTCACGGACTTTTGCAGTCCTTAGTTGTTCAGTTGAGAGGTAAGATCGTCTATGTCAATGTAGAGGTAGTCGATTCTCCCCTTGATTACAACTTGTTATTATGAAGAATTTGGTTTTATGCCATGAATTTCATCGCTTCATCGGTGTTTCTATGTGTACAATTCCCTCATCAAGGCAAAATTGTCACTATCGACCAGTTACATTATTGTACACCCGATGCTCACACTCCCTCCACCAACAATATTCCTTTCTTGAGAGATAGTAGAATCAATTATCATGAAAGTGTTGGTGTAGGTATTTTAAAAGATTCTTCCCTTATGGGTACTTTCCCTATACAACTTCCTCCCACCACACAACATATTACCACAATTAATATGATTTCGACTATGGCCTATGAATCTTTAGAATAATCTAATCCTTGGCTTGTGCCTAGTTTGTTAGAATTCGATGCACTGGGTGTTGCTATGCCACTTAGTCCAACTGAGGCTTCATATGATGCTATCCAATCTGACTCTCCCTCCTTGGATGAACAACATCTATTGGCATCCAACACTTATTCATTTCCATCTTGGTTGAATTCCTTATCCTCTGCTTTTGACTACATTTCCCATATTTTTCCATCAAATGAATCCATTATGGAAATTCTTAGTATCGACGAGGTACCTTGGGATGACAACCATCATTGATCGTATTTTCTTCCTCTAGAAAAAAGTCAGGAAGATATATACTCTATCTTCCCCTCTGATGTTGTTAATTCTTCCCAATATCCTATACTTACCCATGATACTATTTCTAAGGGGAATTTAGGAAACATCTCTTCTACGATCACTATCGATATCTTGATCAAAGAAGGTATCGTGGAAAATGTTCATCTCGGTGCTAATTGTTATCCCGAGGAAGTGACATCTTACACCACTTTATTTAAATAATTTTGTGATGTCTTCTCTTGGAGCTATGAGGAAATTCCCTTGATCGATCCTTCGATCATTGTGAATGAAATAAAAACTTACCCAGGCGTTAAATTTGTACGACAAAAACTTCGTCTGATTCATCCTAAGAAAACCGTGTCCATCAAGGAAGAAGTTGAAAAACTGTTAAAATATGGCTTTATCTATCTTGTCTCCTTAACGAAATGGGTTTCTAACATCATTATGA
The DNA here is from genome assembly GCA_000966675.3 of Picea glauca. Lineage (NCBI taxonomy): Eukaryota > Viridiplantae > Streptophyta > Pinopsida > Pinales > Pinaceae > Picea > Picea glauca. The sequence continues at coordinate 281,879 of JZKD02S0121951.1, read as the reverse complement.
TTTCTAAAAAACAAGGAACTATTCGTGTCTATGTCAATTATAGGGATCTTAACAAGGCTTGTCCAAAATAAAATTACCCTACACCCTTCATCGACCAAATCATTGATAATTGCGCTAACAATGTTATTTTCTCTTTCATGGATGGATTTTTGGGATATAACCAAATTGAAATTCTACCCACTGATCAACATAATACAACCTTCATCTTCTCGTGGGGAAGTTTCAATTATCAGAAACTACCTTTTGGTCTCAAAAATGCTGGTGCCACTTTCCAGTGAGCCATGTTGTATGCTTTCCACGATATCGAACATATTGCAGAATCTTACCTTGATGATTTACTTGCCCATTCATCTAATCGATCAGACCATATTGGTCATCTTTGAGCCATTTTTCTTTGATGTCAGTTCTACCATATCCATTTGAACCCCCACAAATGCATCTTCGCTGTCGAATCAGGTCGACTCCTCAGTTTCGTTGTCTCCAAATATGGGATTAGGGTGGATCCATTAAATATTAAAGATATTATTTTTTTACCTCCTCCCAACAATCTGACCCAACTACAAAGTTTGCAAGGGAAAGTGAACTTTCTTCGCCATTTTATATGTAATTACACCGATATTACTAAAGGATTTATGCCATTGTTGCAGAAAGACACTCCTTTCATCTGGGATGACACCGCTCAATGATCTTTCGATTCTCTTAAGCATGCATTGATCCATACAACTCTTTTTCATCCTCTGAATTATGCATGAGACTATATCCTTTATTTGGTAGCATCTACTTCCACTATATCTATGGTGTTAGTTCAAGAGGACCCTAATGGTGACGAACATGTGGTCTACTATCCGAGAAAGAGTCTATCCAGTCCTGAGCTCCGATATTCACACGTTGAAAAGTTGGCTCTGGAAACCTTCATTGTCATCCAGAGATTTCACCATTACATCCTGTTACGACTACCATGTTCATTGCAGACTCAAACCCCATGTATCACATTCTGACACGTCAAGTACTTGGGGGAAAATATTCCAAATGGATTGTTATTATTTAGGAATTCAATTCTGAGTTTTCCAAATCAAAAGCTAAAAACTCCTTAGTTTTTGCGGAACTTATCTGTGATCTTCCACATGCTGACGAAGACCCTAAGCCTAGTGATTCTCTCCCCGATGAATCTTTGTTCCTCATTATCATGTATGACCCTTGGTATGGAGATAATATTCTTTATATTAAAACCCAACATTTTCATCCCGATATCTCTCGTGAAGAACGTCGTCGTATTCGTCACCATTCTAAATGTTACCTTATCATCAATGACACTTTGTATCGTCATGGTATTGACACTATATTACGAATTTTTTTAACTCATGATGAGTATGAAAATGTTCTAAATGACTGTCACCTTGGAGCATGTGGCGGTCACCTTTCTGGGATGGCTACAACTCATAAAATCTTATGTGCCAGTTACTTTTGGCCCTCCATTTTCAAAGATTGTATTGAGGCTGTCAAAAGATGCCCACCCTACCAAATTCTTCATAAAAAGGCACACACCCACCCTGATTCATTGCATCCTATCATCGCCATCGACCCCTTTTCCAAATGGGGCATTGATTTTATGCAATGTAAGCCTACCTCATCCAGGGGGCACGATTATATCATCATTTTCGTTGATTACTTCACAAAATGGGTTGAGGCTATGCCTACTTTTCTTAATGATGGTCGTACTGAAACTCTCTTTATCTTCAACTACATCATCACTCGCTTTGGTGCTCCACAAGACATTTTCATTGATCACGGTTCACATTTTCAAAACCAGATGATGAGTGAGTTATATGTCAAGTTGGGTTTTCACCATGAGAATTCATCCCCCTACTATACTCAAGCAAACAAACAAGTTGAAGCTATCAACAAAGTCCTTAAAACCATGATCCAATGCATGGTGGGGGAAAAAAAAAATATTTTCATTTACAACTCTTCTCTGCCCTCTGGGCTTACCACACCTCAGTGAAAATTGCAATTGGATTCACTCCTTTCCAGTTGGTATATGGCGTCGAAGCAATATTACCAATCAAGTGTGAAATTACTTCGTTGAAACTCAAAGTAGAACTCCTAGCTCACACCTCTACTGAAGAAGAATGTTTCCTATATCTGACTAGATTGGAAGAAACACATCGCGATGTTGCTCTTGTTAACGAGATGTATCAAAAAAAAATGAAGAGTCAATATGACAAATCCATCCACCATCTTACTTTTGTAGAAGGAGACCTAGTCCCCGTTTATGACTAGGCTCACAATAAACTAGGGACATGAAAGTTAGAACCTCTGTGGCATGGACCCTACATTGTAAAATGTGTATTACATAGAGGTTCCTACGAGCTAGTTGAATACGATGAAATATCTCTCGGTGAACCTCGGAATGGGATTTACCTTAAGAAGTACTATGCATAGAAAATCTAGCATGTGTGCTTTGTACAATATTGTACTATAGTTTTGTTTTGGTGTATCTTTTTCTTTTGCATGTACGAGTTTTGTTTTAGCCGCTTATACTTTGTCTTGTGATTGTATGCACAGATGATATATCCCTTTCCCATTTTTATTGAGTTTGCGGATGGCGCTAGTTGACACACCCAAAACATTGCTTCTGCATCTTGGGTCATTTACCACTCTGATGAGTTGGTGAGTTCAAGAGGCGTTTTCCTAGGATCGACAACCAATAATGTGGCAGAATATCACATTGCCATTATAATTTTAACTGAGGCCTCCTCCCTAGGTATATCTCGTATAATCATTAACCTAGATTCTCAACACATGGTTTGTCAGCTTAATCGAGTCTACGCCGTTCACAACCCTACCCTATTGAGTCTCCACCTACAAGTTCATCGCCTTGAAATAATGTTTGAATTTATAGAATACAGACACATATTAAGAGAACTCAACACAACTTCATATTCGCTAGAAAATTATATTTTGGATCGGTATCTTACGCATAGATAAAATTTTATAGATAAAATGAATCACATCTACATTAAAAATATCACACAAGGTAATTTGTAACATCATTGGCACCAAAAAACT
>JZKD02S0121951.1:236802-278619 GCA_000966675.3 Picea glauca | reverse complement strand
TACAAAAAACATATAGAGGATCCTAGTCCTCCTGCACCACGTTGTGCTCCGAGAAGCAAACCACTGTGTGGGCCATTCTTTGAAGCAAGTGGTTCAAACTCTCATGAGCCCCCATTGTATGCCTCTTCAAATGTAGGGGTACATCTCACCTCTTGAGAGGTGGGACACCCATCGTAATACCTTAGAGGTTACTCTCGACCTCTCGGAGACCTCCCACCACCACCTTGTGCTCTATGGATATTTGAACGTCTCTGCGATGCCATAGTGCCGATATCTCCATCGGACGTGATGCACCTCTATCTGCAGGATGAAACAATGCATCTGTTAAAAACCCCTCTGTGTACACATAAAAATAATATAAATTTCAAAATATAAAAAAGACATGACAAGGTTTTGGTTTCGTACTCGACGCATACTAGTCTATACCCTCTGGAAGTACTAAGTCCAGGCTACCCCAAAAATCTACTCCAGCGTATGGGAAATCCTTGATGATGATCAACTACCTTAAAAATAAAATCTAAACCGTGGAAAATGATTAGAATGGGTTAATGAACAACCAGATCCAGATAGATGTGAAAACGATCAACCGTAGCTCCGGTGAAAAAAGCTTGAAAATTTCCTTCTGAAGTCGAAAATACCAATGCTAGGAGAGATTACTAAAAATGAAATGGTAAACAAGATTTTTTGCCCTATTTCACTATTATAGGGTTCATTTTTTCTAATCTATAGTTTATTTTTGGTTTTAATTATTTTTTCGAAGATATTTCTAATACCCTAGATGCATATTTGTCTTCACTTGTAGGTTTCAAAGAAATATTTTTTTGTTTAACCTTGTCACAATGATGAACACGGTCTTAGTTCTTTCTCACACTCAAAAAAACATGAGAATGTAACCGAGTAGACTTTTATCTCTTTTTCAGACTCGTAAGGATATACGAAAAAGGAACCCCTAGAGTCTCCTTTAAGATATTTTCATATTTTCTAAGCATGAAAATATTGTCAAGTGATCTTGCTTCCTTTCACACTCGTTCAAAAGGTTTTGAAAGGGTGTCTCCCGGGTAGTCGTTTATCTCTTTTTCAGACTTCAGAGACTAATATTATGAAAGAGGAAAACCCTAGAGTCACCTTTAAGTTCTTTTCAGACTCTCTAAACATGAAAAACCACCAATTTTACCTTCTCTAGACTTGCTAAACTACACATTGAAGGGCCCATATGGGGACACATCCTTACTTCTTCCATTTTGTTAAACAAAGGAAGATGAACTTACCTAAGGTGAGTTATATCAAGCATGTGTTATCCTCCTCGAGCTCGTTAAATTAAAAAGAGGTACTCATCTATTCAGGTGGGAGAAAATTGAAGGAAGTGGGTCAAGTTTTTTCAGAATCATTTATGGCAGCTTTTGTTTCCCTTGAGCATGGGACCTATTTGTGTCTCATCTTACGATTGGGTAATCCGCTTGTCTCTGAATCATACCAAATCCATGTGTTTCCATACTTTTTTGTCCAGTCAAAGAGTTCTCTTATTGTCATCACATTACATTTTGGTACTCATCGAGTCAATGCTACCAAGTCATTTGTCATGCCTCATCATGTTCAAGGGAAGTTTCAATTCAAACCATCCATCTGCAGTATTACCAGTTTCCATTTCATGTGTCAGTCCATACTCATTTGATTCACCATATTACATCACTTTCCTATGTCAGTTTCATGTCACTGATGGGGGATACATCAAGGCCCTCTTTCAACGAGTCTTTTCCTGTCGACTTCAACACATCATCCGAGAATTAGAATTAGAAACCAGTTAGTACCTTGGGACATGCATGCCTCAATGGAAGGCCTCCTTTCTTCCGACAGTGGGTTTACATCATTGACATATGATCAGATGATTCCACGAATGTTCGACCTCATCTCATTATTCACATTCACTGGAATGTACTAGGGTACCTTGGGAAACATTGACATCATTGGTGATTTCCCTCACACTTTTTAACGGTTTACCTCAATGACCAGTAATCAAGTGGTTTCTACCATGTTCGACATCAAAACATCTATTCACATGGCTAGATTCATACCACATCAGGATTGGGACGAAGACCCTAGGTTGAGCGTTCACTCTGCTATCTGATTTTCCTAGGCTGCGAAAAGATATCTTTTGAGCATGATAATGTATAGACTTTCAAATAGATCCACATTGTATTGGTTCATGGATATGTTTTTTCATATCGTATCTCTACTATGTATTTTTCATGGCTATTATGAACTCATGTCATGGAGGTATGGATCCACATTGTATCTTTTGTGGCCATATCCTTAGTCAATATTTTTCATGGATCCGCAGTGTATTGGTTGGTGGTCGTGCTTTGAGTCATCTTGTATTCCGAGCATAGGTATTCCTGCCTTGGAGATGGAACATATACTAATATTGTTTGATGGTTGTTTGCAACTTCTTCAAGGTTCTCCAACTCCACACCCTTGCATTAAATATTTGTAAAGTGTTTCAGCCTTCATTCTCTCCTCTGACCTCACACTTTAGGAGGAATTATGTTACACATGAAATTTTCACACCTAGGTACCTCACCCTAAGTGTCGTAAGTATCATATAAGTGTCTCATACACCTTGACACCATGGAATAACCTATGTCAAATCCCTAGTCAATGTGGAGGAGGGATATATTACATGAAGGCAAAAATACCAAGTGCACATGAATTATTATCAATATTCATGAAAAATAAATTAATAACGTGTGAGAATCCACCTCACATTTGGTTTCCTATTTTTTAGGGAAGGTGGAGGATCTCATGGATGGTAGAAATATTTCCTCCTTAAAATCCTTGAGAGATATTTCCTCCCTAAAATATTTAAGAGATATTTTCTCCCTAAATATCTTAGAGATCCCTTTTTAGTGGATCTGATTTGTGATCCTCTCCATGGTGGTTAAGCCTCCAAATCCTATATAATGAACGTTTTCCATGGGGATGGAGGAAAAAAATTTGAGGTATCAAACCTATGGTATTGGGAGAAATATTTAGGATATCAAGCCTATGATTTTGGGAGCTTTTCACAAGGGCTGGACAAGGAGGACTTGGAGAGGCTGCTATGACTTCATCTATGGTTTGTAAGTATTTCTTTTGAGTTATCATTAATATATGCTTGGCCTATTCCCTTCTAATCTGTGTATCTTCACATATGTTGTCTATTATAGATGGATTTTATTAGACTAATCTTATAGAGTAGAGTAGGAGTTCTTTTTATTCTTTTTTTCCATTGCATTGTAGGTTTCTAATGGTGCCAAGGAGCTCAGGGATCAAGCTCAAATTGAAGCAGCGAGGACAAACACCAAAATAAGGTGCATCACACTTTCTTCCTTCTTCTTCTCTTTTTGATTTGGTAATTAGATTCAAAGGGATATTAGTGTATAATGTTAGCATATTTCTGTCTTGGTATAGGTGTCTAGAATCCAAGAGGAGATTCACCTGTCCGCAGGGGAATTTTCCTACAACAATCATGATAGTTAAATCACGCTCTTGGATATTGACAAGCCAATGTGCAAGCTTCTCTGAAATATAAGTTCGTGAGAGAAAAAAATTGACAACAGGTAAAGGGAATTTTACCATTGTGTGCTTACCTAAGATAAAGTGGAGAAATTTCTCCACAGCTTTAACAAGAGAGAAAACATGTTTTTCGATATAAGAATATTTAAATTCATCATCTGATAAGATTGGAATCATGTAAGCTACTGGTTTTTCGTTATTCTGGTCATCACATTGAACGAGGATAGAAGAGATTTCTTCCTCTATAGAATTAGTGTATATAATAAAATATTTCTCAAAATCCAGCTTCGCCAAAACTGGTGCGTAACTGATTTCCTTCTTAACCCTTACAAAATAATTTTCAACGTCATTAGTCCAAGAAAAGGAGCGATCTTGCTTGAGAATATTCTGAATTGGTTGACCATTACAACAAAATCAGGAAAAAACCTACAGACAAAGTTGATGATGCCCATGAAGGCTTGAACCTCCTTTTTTGAAGTAGGAGCAGGAAGATTTAGGATAGAAACAATCCTTTCGGGATCTATGATTATTCTTGAAACATAGACAATATGCTTTAGGATATTGCCCTTGGTAATGCCAAAAATATACTTAGAAGGATTTAAAGAAATGTCGAATTTCCTACATTGCATGAGAACCTTTATAAGATGACCAAAATGATCTAATCAGATCTTTGAATATACAGTCAAGTCATCAAGATAAATCTGAATAATCTTGCCGATTAGATCATCAAAATCTATTTTCATATCTCTTTGGAAAGTGGCACCTGCATTAGATAAGACAAAAGGCATGCGTTCATAAGAAAATGTGCTCCAATGTGTAATAAAGTGGTTTTAAATTTATCTGTCCTTTTTACCTTGATCCGATTATAACCATAAAAACCATCAAGTAAGGACATCATTTGTGACCTTGCAACTTGCTGCAAAATCATTTCCATATTAGGGAGAGGAAATGGTATTTTATGCTCACTCTATTCAATGGGCGGAAATCAACGCAAAATCGGATCTCACCATTTTTTTCCGAACGAGAACCAAATTGGAAACCCACTCAGAATACTTAACATGGAAAATTATCCAAACCTTCAATATTTTTTCCAACTCCTTCTGAATAGTTGCTTCAAGTGCAGGGTTAATGGGTCTTTGTTTTTTCCTAACCGATTTTATGCCTTCCTTGATAGGGATGGAATGTTGTATAAGAGTAGGATCAAAACCACAAATATCCTCATAAGACCAAGCAAAAACATCTTGAACTTCACAAAGTAACTCAATGAAATTAAATTTTTCTTCATCAGTACATTGGGCACCTATCTTAACATTCTTTGGACAATTGGGTGTCCCAATGTTTAAGGAAATGGTTTCACCTACTTTCCTTTTAGAGTCCTCTTCTTTATGTTTTTCTTTGTTGCCTACATCACTCAATGAAAATGAACTTTCTAGAGGAGTCAATCCCTTTGTAATTTTATTGTCTTCCATGGATATAATCTCCTTGGATTAATATGGTTCATTTTGTATGAAATCACATATGCGTTTATCACTAGGGAAGACCTGTCATGAATCTACATTTTCAGGTATATGATGACTCTACTTTATTTACAGTTGAATCCTCTTCATTTATCTCTTCAGAGAGATTGGCTATAGTGGAAGTTTTTCCTTCCATGAATTTTTTCAGATGGTTTTGTTGCTTAGGGACGACAACCATGCTCATAAGAGTAGTATCAACCTTGATATTATCCAATTGATTGAGAATGTTATATTTGGAAGAGGGAAGAGGGGAAGGAGTTCATTGACTATCGGGAGTTTTAGTAACCTATACAGTAGAAACTAGTGAAGTTGAGCTTGGGCTAGAAGAAGTACGAGGGGGATCATATTTTCCTTTTGAAGAATAGGATTTATTCCTAGTGTTTATGATCATAACATCCTTTGGTTCTACGAAATATAGAACAACAATGGTAGTTTTAGGCCTTTTTCCAAATATTTTATCTCTGGAACACTTCTTTACCTCACAAGTACGTTCCTCATGGTGTTCCTCGCAAAAGTTACACCAACTGCATGGCATGATGGCTTTATGATGAAATTTGTTTTCATTAGGATTCCTAAATGGTGGTGAAGAAGAAGACGAGGTCCTAGGGGTAAGTGAAGGGACATTTCCATTTCACTCATACACTATCATTCGGTTATTCATATCTTGTACAAGCTATAAGATCTAGGAGGACATGTCCATTTTTTTAATTGAGTTTCCCTTGGGAAGACATGTTCTTTCAAGTTGTTCTTCATACTTTAGACAAGTATGCAGAGCAGAACCAAGATTGTCAATATATTTTTATTCAAGCCTATGATGGTAGGGGGAAGGTAGATCATTATAGTAATGCATAAAAAATGACTTGGTTCTGAGGGTGAACAAGTTCGATAATTTGGTTATATAGCTTGGTGAAACGTAAGTTGAAAGACTTGATAGTCTCATCGTATTTGTACACAATGTTATTATATTCCCGTAATTGTTTGGCTAGGATTTTAGACTTCCCATAATTATATTTGAACCAGTAAACTAACTCCTCCCAAGTGGAAAGGATATTGGGAGGGAGGTCAAATAAATCTTCCACTGCTTTCCCTTCAAGGGATTTAAAAAATAAGTGCATACAAGTATAATTGTCATTAGCTCCTATATTGTGACAAGCATTAGAAAATGCCACCAAGTGTTCATTTGTAGTGACTGTGTTATTTCCTAAAAACCTAGGGAGATGCTCTTTGAATTTTGGAAGTGGACGAGTAGTAGGTTCTAGGTTCATAAGAGAGGATACATGCCACGGGGTATTAGTAGCATCTTCTTCAAATTGAAAGAGTCCATACTTCTTTATGACCTTAGTGGGGTTGGTAGTATATTGTACAGGGACTTGATGACTATATAAGTTACCAATCACTGACAAGGCTGAAGATTGAGATGAAGAAGAACCTCTAGTGCCACCAGAGCCACCCACAAATTCCATTTTGTGAATGACGGGTAAGGGAGAGAAAGACGAACTAGTTGAATCAGATACACTTCTCCTTATAGTACCTTGTTGGGTTGACAAAACAATGTTTCTTCTTCTTATTTCAACAATAGGGTTGATATCAGATGATAAACCTCTTCTTCTCCTAGATATGTGAAGGTTTAAGGACATCAAAAGAAGATCAAAACTTTAGGAAAAATAAATCTATGGATGATTCCTAGGCTACCTTTGCCTGGCCTCCTAGCATTCTTGGACACTTATGTCTTGTTCACTTACTCCCCACGACCATTAAATCTCAGCCCGGGTGTTAGTGGTTTCTAATATAGTATTGAATAAGGTTAAATCGATGTTGGTATGGTCTTTAAGACCGGGCTCAATATTGGGCTTTCTTGTAGTAGGTACTGTCATGAAGGAAAGAAAACAATCAAAGAATCAAAATAAAAAATATAAAATTTTCAATGATAATCATGTATACAATCAACCAGAGAGATATGGAAGATCTCCCCAGTATGGTTTCCAAATAAATGTTGAGAAAAATATATGAATTATCTTACTCAAGTATTTTTGAATATTGCCTGGCTAAGACAAGATAGTTGAGAATATCACCCTATGTTTTATAGCCTCAAAAATATTTTCCCAATCCACAAGTATTGTTTACAAGGGCTTTGGCTAATTTTTCTTATGAAATGAATGTTACAAAATAACATAATTTTTTTATATAAGTTTCTTAAAAATACATAGATTACAAAAAGTAAATACGAAGATCAAAAAGAAAAAGTAACCAAGTCATCGGTACACACAAATGAGATAGAAGAACAATCTTCTTTATTTCATTCCAAGAAATCAAAAGTTTTTTTCTCTTTACAAAACCCTTGTGAGGGCATGGACCAAAGTATAATTTAAAGATCCATGATGAAAACCATACAACAGGAATTTGACAAGAAGTAAAAACTGAACTTTATAATCTAGATTAGCTTGCCACAGACTGCTACCAATTTGACTTTGCACAATATCCTTTATCAGCTATGAAACTTAATCCATAAACATACAAGTATACACAGACTATCAAAGATAAATCAATAACTCTAAAAGAAGCATCTGAATGATTTGGTTTAGTTCTGAACCTTGCTGTCTACAATAGGAATGTGTTGTCAAAAAGAGAATTAGGCTTTGAATGAACTCAAGAATGAATGAAAACTGAAACTATCTCATGAAAACAAAAGAGAAAACCTTGGTATTGCTTTCTCCTTCTACTGTCATTCTCATTTATCTTTTATGCCTTCCAAATAAGTTGAAGTAGTTCAACTACTTTCTTTAATTAAGTTAGTTTGACTTAAATAATTTAGTTTAGGACCCCTTGTGACTCCCTTCTTTTATTCTTTTCAAATTATAAAATAAACACAATTGGATAATCATTTAAACACATGCCACCTTGTAACTCCTTTAAATGCCTTCAAAATTTGAATATTTGAATATTAGAAATAATTCAAATCATACCCAAAAATATGTAAATATCCACATAATCCACATCATACCAAAAAAATATTTTGTTGTCCAAAATTTCTGCAGGCCACTGTCTTCAAAAACTCAATCATAAAAACACATAAATTAAAATCCATACTTGCCACTCTGAGAGGCAATCCTTATTTTATCACTGTTGTCCCCCTTTGACTTCCCTGAAGTAGCCTTAGGTTGATTTGAACCTTGAATTTGTATCTCACTAATAACATGGGAACAATCATCCTTACGATGCATATGAGAGGACATTGATTTTGAGGAGTCATTTGAAGGAGAGGAAGATGAGAAAATCAATTTTCCTTTATCTTGCACATGGGGGACAACGATTTTAATCCTTTTACTAGCATGAGAGGATTAAACAGGTGAATACACAGGAGAAATTTGAACATTAGGATTTACATGTGGTGGAGGAGGTAATGACAAATTGGGCCAGCCACGATGGTGATAGACAATTGGATTGACAATCTCTTTCCATCCATGACTTGCAGGGACTTCTGGTTACATGGACACATGAGGAGGAAGAAAAATACCAAGGATATTTTGCAGCTGGAAGGGAGGTCTCTCTGGTTGGGGTTGTACTATTCCTTTTCGAATCCAGTTGAAGAAACCAGCTTGGAACAACTAGTTTAGTTCCCGGGATCGACATCAAAATGAATGGAGAAACTGGGTCTTCTGTTCCAGCTACCTCTTCCTCTATTATTTCTTCCATGGATACCCCTGCTGAAGAAACTCATTTGTATGCAACAATTCATTAGTAACTAGCCCTTAACAAACCATGCATGACATTCTCCTTGCATGAAACAAAATTTGGCTCAAGAATTAACTCAAGACCCATGCAAATCCATCCATAAGAAATCATTTTATAATTTCCAAGTGAGCAAGGGGTGGATAGCGTTCATGGGACGTATGGAGGGAGTGTAATGAGCGAAAAGTGATATAATGAGAGGGGGAAAATACACGATTATTTCTCAACAATAAATAAAATAATTTAACTGTGCAATCAAATACCAAAAATATCAATCACCAACCATTACTGTGTCGTATCCTTTGTCACTATTATATAGAGTTTTTTAATTTATTTATAGAACAGAGCTTGTTAAAATGAAATTGGGATTATGAGGGGGATATAATGAGCGAATAAGTGGTAGCATGAGAGGGATGCAATATGGATACTGTTCATATAAAAATAAATGAAATCAAACAATTAAACATAACTTTGTTTAGATCACCATAATTTAATCAACATTCACTTTCAAAACCACCATTTAAATTGTCACTTATTTCTATAGATTGCTTGTTGGCTTCCAAAAACATAATTCATATTCCTAGGAATACTCAATTACAATATCCTTTCCATCTATATAAATTTAATATAACAGTCATGAAAACAATATTGCCATTCATATGATAACACAACAACCTTTTGAGCCACAATCATTCATATTCCAATGGAAAATCCTTTTCCTTTTAAAACCAAATAGAAATATGCACAATTATTCCAGCCATCCACATCCAATAATTATTCCTTAAACTCAAATAAGAATATGCCCATTATTAACCACCATTATCCATTTTTTAAACATTGTTTATCATAATCAATTGGGCGTTAAAACTCATAATTGGGCCCTCTGTTTCTTTCACACATAAGTGCATATTTAAAAATATAATCAACATAGGGATTGATTCAAACAACATTCAATAATTAACATGCAAATCTGAGCCAAAACTTCTCGTAAATATAACATGTACATAGTTCTTTTAAAAATTTCCCAACGAGAGAAAAATCCAAATCGTGCCCAATCGACCAAGAAAAAACACAATGATCCTTATCCTCGACTGGATTTGAAATGATATCAAGATCGTTATTATGATTTAAACACAACACACATAGAGTAATAACAAATGACTCAATTAAATGAATAAGTCTTCGAAGACACAAACAACTTGTGCCTCTTTCAAATTCACCACATACATATAATCTTTAACAATATTGTTGACAGTGAGGGTTATGAAATGACAATCAACCAACTTCAATAGAGAAGGAAAGGAAACAAACTCTTAAAAGCACTGTAAAAATAATGCCCAAGCACAACCCGTGGCCAACCAAAACATATATACAAAGCTTCCATTTAAATTTTTGGGTGATATTAAACCCGTTGTGCAATTATTCCTAGCAACAAAGATAATGAGGGAAACACCATGATAAATAATAGCTCAAGGCTCGAAAAAAACATGGAAAGAAACACTCCAATTCTTAAAATTTCACATTGCAACCTGGAGAAACGAAACATATCAACCATAGAGACGAAAGGAGTGACAAAATTTAACACCAAAACTGGTTGCAAAACCCATGCACAAAGGCAAATCTTGTTAACCTATAATCAAAAGTTTCACAGAGAACCAAACCAAAAACACCAAGCTAACCGAACATGACTTTATGTGATTTAACCAATAAACCCATGCACATACTACACACAACAAGAAATAACCATTCTTCTTTCTTTAAAATTCCAATAGTGTAGAATACACAAGAATAATCCACAGACAAAACACTGATACACAGTCCAAAAACTTAAGGAAAACATAGATCTCAAGCAATTCTGAGCCAGAAATTGATTCATAACGCAGAGAAATCATCATGGATGGAAAAATAAGGAACCATACCTGGAAATGATTTCTAGAGGGAGAGAATTAGACTATATCTTCCTTCACAACCAAAAATCGTGGAGCATCAACAACCACCAGAGATAAAAAAACAAAATGCAGGTATGGCTAGGGTGATGAGCCTTGAGGGTTGTTTGATATATGTGCAGTAAATGCACCTCACTTCATTCCCCAACCTCATTCAATTCAACATACAATCCAACCAACTCACCATAAAACTAAGCATTAATCAACCACATATTTCATTTCCATATCACAAATTTCATAGTGCACGACCATAAGTAATGTCAAACTCTTTTAACAATAACAATGTGCCATAACATTACCCCACGTGTTTCCACATAAATCTTTTAAGAAAGCGCATAAGTCTAGCAACAAGGGTTTATGGGCCCTTCTTTTTTCACAATTATACATAACCTTAGGGCTTGTGTATAGTCCTTTAATTCAAAAAATCTCCCATATCATCCCTTTATCAAGATCATAATAAAAACAATTAATCCATGTTTAATTGTGATGTCAAAAAAAAACTGATAATGATCCCTTATCCATAAGGAAAACTTAATAAAATTCACGAATGGACATTAAAACCATCTAGTGCCACACAATAATCAACCACCAACTTATGTCATCATAACAATAAAAACCATGACTTGAACCATCAAACTGTAGAAGACTGTGCTGGCATCATCATAACAACAAACAAAATATATAAGTGCAACATATCCATCATGGTGCCATTAGTCTACAAGGGGGTCCCACCTACTAGTTTATTATTATTATTATCAATAAATAATAGAGCTTGGTAATCATTTTCAAGCAATATTCATCGTTGTGTTTTTATGCATCAACAAACTGGCGAATCCACAGGGAAATCTGTTTCCAATAGATTAAGAACTTAAAATGTCTCATTTTCTAGATCAAGTAACATAGATCAAGGAAATACACATCACAATGATTATGCAACAGGGGGAAGTGAGTGGTTTAAGGGAAAAATGATTTGGGATATTGGGAATAAACTATGGAAAATGTTACGTATGAGGGGGTTATTCATGTGTGCACAACATTCAATTAATTATAGTGAAAGAATTCTTTTCTTTAAGGAGAAAAACTTTGGTGTTATCTTTTTGAATCTCAAAGAAGAGGGAAGAAAAGGAAAGCAAAAAATAGGGATAAAAAACCCACAATCTTATGTAACAATAGTACTGGAAGCATATAGCAATTTCAATGATGTCTTCAAGGGGATACATCATGAAAAATATGTAATCTGATTGTTATTGATTAACAATACTTGTATAATAACATCACTGTGAAAAAACTGATCCAAAATTTTAATTCTGACAAGAAAAGAAGTGAATAAATAAATAAAACAACATAAATAAATAACAACAAAGCAACATCAAAGCAATAAAACAAACTATAATACATGAGTATTTCCATACAACATTTTAACTTTCAAGCTGGTTCCACATAGTGTTTTAAGTGGGAACCATTGGTGCTATAGGAAAACAACTGCTCTTCCAAGTCCTTTAGAATACAAGAATTGGCGCCCAGGACAAAAGCGATTTTAAAAGGACCCAACCATAACTTTTGAAACTTTGAATGCCTTCCTCTATCAACGTGAGATGAATCCCACAACAAGAATTTCTCATTGACCTTAAATCTAACATCTTTTGTACTTTTATTGAAATATTTCTTAACATTTTATTGTATTCTCTTGATGTTCTCCAAGGAAAACATCCCGTGTTCTTCTAAAGCCAACAATGCATTTATCCTTTGAGGGACATTAGAAGAATTCAATTCTTCAATCTGTAGCATCAACCTTAAGGGATAAAGTTCTATCTCGGTAGGAGGAATGACTTCTTAACAATAAACAAGATGAAAGGGGGTGCAACCAGTGCTCACCTTGGTGGTAGTGCGATCTGCCCAAAGAGCGTAAGTGAGGAGGGTGTGCCATTGGCGGGACTTATCTTCGATGAGCCTTTTGATAATTCTAACTAGATGTTTGTTAATATACTCAGGTTGCCCATTTCCTTGAGAGTAATATGATGATGAGGTAAAATGTTTAACTCCTAGTTAAGCTAGAAACTGAGTCAGCTTAACAGAAATAAAAGAAGGATTGTTGTCTGTAATAATTTCCAAAGGGAGACCAAATCTAGAAAATATATTAGTTTCAAGGAAAGAAATAACCTGCTCATCCTATAAATGCTTAAGTGGGACAACTTCAGTCCATTTTGTAAAATAGTCTATGGTTGTCAAGATAAAAACTTACCCTACTGAAGATGGAGGATTAATAGGACCGATAAAGTCTAGAACCCATTTAAAAAAAAGGAAATTCAGGGAGGACAGATTTTAAAGGCAAGGCAGAAAGACATTCTTTCCCAGCGAACCTCTGGCACTTGTCACAAGATATTGAAAAATTATAAGAATCACGAAAAATTCAAGGCCAATAGTACCATTTTCTGAGAATCTTAAAAGCAATAGTTTTAGCAGAAAAGTGGCCACCTACATGAACAACAAAATTTGAAGATCCATGTTTTTCTTCTAAAAATTTATGTGCTTCCTCATTATTTACATAACGAAGTAACATACCACTGATAGATCTCCTAAACAAGAAGTCTCCTAAAATTTCATATTTGGAAGATTCAAGACAAAAACTTCTCCTTTGATGAGTATCTAAATTATGTAGACACCTTTGATTTTGCAACTAATACACCCGATCTTTATACCAGGGGTGTTCAACTACAAGAAGTATTTGACTATCAATATAAAACAATGTTGATAGAGGATTATCATGTTCATCAATTTCTTCACTTGCTTCAACATGTTGAGCCAAGTGAAGGGATAATTCACGTCCATTAATGGTTTTTAAAGTCATGATAGTTAAATCATGATCCTGGATATTGGCAAGCCAATGTGCAAGCTTCCTCGAAATATAAGTTTGTGAGAGAAAAAACTTGACAACAGGTAAAGGGACTTTTACCAACGTGTGCTTACCTAAGATAAAGTGGTGTAATTTCTCCACAACTTTAACAAAAGAGAAATCATGTTTTTCAATATAAGAATATTTAAATTCATCATATGATAAGCTTTGACGCATGTAAGTTTCTGGTTTTTTGTTATTCTAGTCATCACATTGCATGAGGATAACACAGACTACTTCCTCTATAGCATTAGTGTATATAATAAACTCTTTCTCAAAATACGGCTTCGCCAAAACCGGTGCGGAACCGATTTCCTTATTAACCCTTAAAAAATAATTTTCAACGTCATCAGTCCAAGAAAAGGAGCAATATTGCTTGGGAAGATTGTGAATTGGTTTGACCATTACAACAAAATCAAGAACAAACCTACAAACAAAGTTGATGATTCCCATAAAGGCTTGAACCTCCTTTTTGGAAGTAGGAGCAGGAAGATTTAGGATAACAACAATCCTTTCAGGATCTATGCTTATTCATGAATCAGAGACAATATTCCCAAGGATCTTTCCCTTGGTAACGCCAAAAATATACTTAGAAGGATTTAAAGAAATGCCAAATTTCGTGCATCTCATGAGAAACTTTATAAGATGAGCAAAATGATCCAATCAGTTCTTTGAATATACAATCAATTCATCAAGATAAATCTGAATAATCTTACCGATCAGATCATCAAAATCTATTTGCATATCTATTTGGAAAGTGGCACCTGCATTAGATAAGCCAAAAGGCATGTGTTCATAATCAAATGTGCCCCAACGTGTAATAAAAGTGGTTTTGTATTTATCTATCCTTTTTACCTTGATCTGATTATAACCATAAAAATCTTCAAGTAAGGACATCATCTGTGACCCTACAACTTGTTGCAAAATCATTTCCATATTAAGGAGAGGAAAATGGTCTTTTATTCTCTCTCTATTCAATGCATGGAATTCAACACATAATCGGATATGACTAGTTGTTTTTCGAACAAGAACCAAATTGGAAACCCACTCAGAATACGTAACATGGAAAATTATCCCATCCTTCAAGAGGTTTTCCAACTCCTTCTAAACAGTTCCTTCAAGTGTGGGGTTAATAGGTCTTTTTTTTGCCTAATCAATTTTTTTCTCTCCTTGATAGGGATGGCATGTTGTATAAGAGCAGGATCAAAACCACGAAGATCCTCATAAGACTAAGTAAAAACATCTTGAAATTCATGAAGTAACTCAATGAACTTAAATTTTTCTTCATCAGTACATTGGGCACCTATCTTAACATTATTTAGACAATCGGGTGTCCCAATGTTCAAGGAAATGGTTTCACCCAATTTCCTTTTCGACTCCTCTTATGTATGTTTTTATTTGTTTCCTACATCACTTGATGAAAATGAACTTTCTAGAGGAGTCAATCCCTCTGTAATTTTATTGTCTTCCATGGATATAATCTCCTTGGGCTAATATTTTTCATTTTGTATGAACTCACATATGCGTTCATCACTAGGGAAGACCTGCCATGACTCTACATTTTCAGGTATATGAGGATGATACAAAGATTGAAAAGTGCACTCAGGTATTTGTGGCAGAAGTTTCCAAGTAGGAGAGGCTGCAAAACTAGCTAACCTATCAACCATTGAATTTAATTCTCTTTTAACATGAGTGATGTTAAATGATAGTAAGTTCGAGATAAGCACCCAAACAGTTTGGGTGTATCATTTCATTAACTTGTTGCTCGGAGAATATATTTTACGTACAAGGTTTACCACAAGTTCAGAGTCCCCCAAAATTGTAGGGTGTCCACAACCTAAATTATAGGCATTTTCAATTCCTAGCAGTAATGCTTCAAATTCAGTGATGTTGTTTGTACAAGAAAATTCTAACCTATAGGAAAAGTTGTGAATTTTACCTATAGGAGAGTACAATATAATTCAAGCTCCATTACCTTCATTGGAGCATGAACCATCAAAGTGCATATGCCAAATCCAATGCTCTAGGTCAATTTGTTCCAATGTAGTGTTTTCTTCATCGAAAAAGATGGAATACACTCCTAAGTCCTCCTCGACATAATTTACATTAGGTTGTGGAATACTCTCTATATACAGTGAAATTCTTCCCTACCTTAGGACTATGATGTTCTTCCCATTCCGAGGAACAGATAAGTGTGTCCCGTCGAGTGAGAGGTATCCATACATCAAAGCTCGCCAGTCTCTTCCTAAGATGATTGAATAATTACTCACTCGCATGTCAATTACCTGAATATTAAGGGTTATCCTTGTTTTAGGATGTGCGCACAAAACCAAAGTCACATCCTTGATCTCACCTATGGTCGATTGTTGTAAACTATTATAAGAGAGCATGCTTCAGGAATTTTAATTTTTACTAGAAGTTCCTAGATATTCCATAATAATTTTTGACATTATGCTTGGGCCCGAACCACCGTCAATAAAAAAAAAAGGGATATTTTGTCCATAATCTTTACAGAAATGAAAAATGGAGGATTTTTTACAGAGTGTCTAAAATTATTTACACCTACTTTATTTACAGTTGAGTCCTCTTCATTTACCTGGAAGTTTTTCCTTCCATGAAATTTTTCAGATGCTTTTGTTGCTCAGGGAAGATGATCATGTCTAGAAGAGTAGAGACAACCTTGATATTAGCCAATTGAATGAGAATGTTGTATTTGGAAGAGGTAAGAGGGGAGGGAGTTCCTTGACTGTCAAGAGTTTTAGTAACCTGTACAACAGTAGCTGATGAAGTTGAGCTTGGGATAGAATAAGTACGAGGGGGATCATATTTTCCTTTTGAAGCATAACATTTATTCCTAGTGTTTATGATCATAACATCCTTTGGTTTTGTGAAATCTAGAACAACAATGGTAGTTTCAGGACTTTTGCCAATTTTTTTTTATCTCTGGCACTCTTCTTTACCTCACAAGTATTTTACTCATGGTGTTCCTTGGAAAAGTTACACCTACTACGAGGCATGATGGATTTAGGCTGAAATTTGTTTTCATTAAGATTCCTAAAGGGTGGTGAAGAAGAAGATGAGGCCCCAGGGGTAAGTGAAGGGACATTTCCCTTTCGATCATATGTTATCATTCGGTTATTCATATCTTGTACAAGCTATAAGAGGGAGGACATGTCCATTTGTTTAATTGAGTCTCCCTTGGGAAGACCTGTTCTTTCAAGTTGTTCTTCATACTCTAGACAAGTATGCAGAGCGGAACCAATATTGTCAATATCTATTTCTTCAAGCCTATGATGGTAGGGGGAAGGTACAGAATTATAGTAATGCATAAAATCTTCTTGATTATGAGGGTGAATAACTTTGGTAATTTGGTTATATAGCTTGGTGAAACGTAAGTTGAAAGGATTGATAGTATCACCATCTTTGTACGTAATGTTATTATATTCCCGTAATCGTTCGGATGGGATTTTAGACTTCCCATAAGTAGATTTGAACCAGTAAACTAAATTCTCCCAAGTGAAAAGGATCTTGGGAGGGAGGTCAAATAAATCTATCACTGCTTTCCCTTCAAGGGAATTAACAAATAAGCGCATACAAGTATCATTTTCATTAGCTCCTATATTGTGACAAGCATTAGAAAATTCCACCAAGTGTTCATTCACAGTGACCATGTTATTTCCTGAAAACCTATGGAGATGCTCTTTTAATTTTGGAAGTGGATGAGTAGCAGGTGCTAGGTTCAGAGGAGAGGATACATGCCATGTGGTAGTAGTAGCATATTCCTTGAATTGAAAGAGTCCATACTTCTTTATGAACTTAGTGGGGTTGGTAGTAGATTGGACAGGGACTTGATGGATATACAAGATACCAATAACTGAAAAGGTTGAAGATTGAGATGAAGAAGAACCTCTAGTGCCACCAAAACTACCCATAGATGCCATTTTGTGAATGAAGGGTAAGGGAGAGAAAGACAAATTAGATGAATCAAACAAAGTTCTCCTTAGAGTACCTTATTGGGTTGAAAAAAAAATGTTTCTTCTTCTTATTTTAGCGATAGGGTTGATCTAAGGTGATAAATCTCTTCTTCTTCTAAAGATGCGAGGGTTTAAGGATATGAAAAGAAGATGAAAACTTTAGGAAAAATAAATATATGACTGATTCATAGGCTTCCTTTTCCTGGACTTCTAGTGTTCTTGGACACTTATGTCTTGTTCGATTACTCCCCACAAGCATTCAAGCTCATCTCAGGTGTTAGCAGTTTCTAAGATAGTATTGAATAGTCTTGGTCTAATCTTTAAGACCAAGCTCAATATTGGGCTTCCTTGTAGCAGGTATTGTCATGAAGGAAAGAAAAAAATCAACGAATCGAAAGCAAAAATATAAAATTATCAATGATAATCATGCATACAATCAACCAGAGAGATATGGAAGATCTCCCCAGTATGGTTGCCAAATAAATGTTTAGGAAAATATGTATTATATTACTCAAGTATTTTCGAATATTGTCTGGCTAAGACAAGATAGTTGGGAATATCACACTATGCTTTATAGCCTCAAAAATATTTTCCCAATCCACAAGTATTATTTACAAGGGTTTAGGCTAATTTTTCTTATGAAATGAACGTTACAAAATAACTTAAATTTTTTATATAAGTTTCTTAAAAATATACAGATTACAAAAATTAAATGTAGCGATCAAAAAGAAAAAGTAACCAAGTCACCGATACACACAAATGAGACATAATAACAATCTTCTTTATTTCATTCCAGGAAATCAAAAGTGTTTTTCTCTTTACAAAACCCCTGTGAGGGAATGGACTAAAGTCTAATTTAGAGATCCCGGATGAAAACCATACAAAAGGAATTCAACAAGAATTAAAAACTAAACTTTATAATCTGGATCAGCTTGCCACAGACTGCTGCCAATTTGACTTTGCACAATATCCTTTATCAGCTATGAAACTTAATCCATAAACATACAAGTATACACCAACTATCAAATATAGGTCAACACCTCTAAAACAAGCATCTGAATGATTTGGTTCAATTATGAACCTTGATGTCTACAATAGGACCCTGCTGTCAAAAAGAGAATTAGGCTTTGAATGAATTCAAGAATGAATGAAAACTAAAACTATCTCATGAAAACAAAAGAGAAAACCTTGGTATTGCTTTCTCCTTCTATTCTCCTTCTCATTTATCTTTTATGACTTCCAAATAAGTTGAAGTAGTTCGACTACTTTCTTTAGTTAATTTAGTTTGACTTAACTAATTTAGTTTATGAGAGATAATAATAATAATAATAATAATAGTTAAGTGTCTTTATTTAATAATAACTAGGTAGGTGGGACCCCTTGTGACTCCCTTCTTTTATTCTTTTCAAATTATAAAATAAAACACAATTGGATAATCATTTAAACACATGCCACCTTGTAACTCCCTTAAATACCTTCAAAATTATAATATTTAAATATCGAAAATAATTCAAATCATATCCAAAAATATGTAAATATCCACATAATCCACATTATCCCCAAAAAATAGCTTGTTGTCCAAACTTTCTACAGACCACTGTCTTCAACCACTGAATCAGAAAAACACATAAATTAAAATCCATACTTGCCACTATGAGAGGAAATCCTTCTTTTATCATTGTTGTCCCCCTTTGACTTCCAGGAAGTATCCTTAGGTTTATTTGAACCTTGAGGTTGTATCTCACTAATAACATGGGAACAATCATTCTTCATTTGATTACGAGAGGACACTGATTTTGAAGAGTCATTTGAAGGAGAGGAAGGGGAGGCAACAACTTTTCCTTTATCTTGCACATGGGGGACATTGATTTTAAGCCTTTACTAGCATGAGAGGATTGAACAAGTGAATAGAAATGGTCAATTTGAACATTAGTATTTACAGGTGGTGAAGGAGGTAATGAAAAATTGGGCCAACCATGATGGTGAGCGACAACCATATTGACAATCTCTTGCCATCCATTATTTGCAGGGAATTATGGTTGGATGGACACATGAGGAGGCACATGAATACCAGGGATATTTTGTGACTGGAAGGGAGGTCTCTTTGGTTGGGTTTGTACTATCCCTTTCCCAATCAAGTTGAAGATCCCAACTTGGAACAATTGGTTCCGTTCCTGAGTGTCAATATCAAAATGAATGGAGAATCTAGGCCTTCTAGGCCCTCTGTTCCAGCTACCTCTTCCTCTATTATTTCTTCCATGTCTACCCATGCTGAAGAAAATCATCCTATATGCAAAAATTCATTAGTAACTAGCCCTTAATAGAACATACATGAAATCATGCTTGTATGAAACAAAATTTGGCTCCAGAATTGACTCAAGACCCATGAAAATCCATCCATAAGAAATCATTTTATAATTTCCAAGTGAGCAGGGGGTGGATAGGGTTCATGGTGTTGATTTTTCAATAGGAAAGGTTTAAACATGAGGTTCATTCCATTTTATCATTTAACTTAAACCATAAACAATTTTGTTGCAACAACCACGATCATAAGAAGAAACACCATGCACAACTACACAAGAAGTATCCTGGGAAACCCTTCTCAACAAGGGAAGAAAACCTGTCCAATACTTTGCTATATTCTTCAAGAGAAAGAACTCCACCACCAAGAAAACCTATCACACAAAAGGGTTCTTGCAAACCCTAGAAGACTAGTTCCCAAGAGAGGTGTGCACTTCTCCCAAGAAGATGTACTTGCTGAAATTTCCAAACTCACACCAAAGATATGATTCCTCAATGGGGAATTTACCTTTACTTATATTAGATTGGACCTATCAACATAAGTGTGTTGGATTTACTTCACACACATCTATGATTTATTTTTAATAAATTTATTCCTTTTTTACTAGTCATAATTAGTCATTATCCAAACTCCTATATTTTAGGGGAGAATATTCCACCTGGAGAATATTCTCTTTCAGTTGACACTTCAGTTTGACTAGTTGAGTTGCGTTTAGATGTTGCATTGGGATCATCACCATGAAAAATTGGGATCATAACCATGCTAATTCGACCTTTCCTTGGTATCATCACCAAATTGGCACATTACCCTTGATTCCCTGAGTTAACTCCTCACTACTCAGTGTTCAGTCAATTAACTGAATACTAGTTGACTAGTTAACTTAACTAGGTGGTAGTTCACTCCCGTAACTTCCTGAGAGACTATAATAGGTGGAAGTTCACTCTCGTATCTGCTAGTGTGTGTCCATATCACTCTAGACCACCACTATGGAGACTTGATTCACCTCAAGTCTAACTCATTAAGTTATACAAAGTATATCATGTGTAAATTATTCATTATTCACAACGGTTAATGAGAATTCTTCCATTCTTTCTCTCCTTCTTCTTCTTTCTTATATTATCTCTGCAAATGTGTGTATCATTGTTTATATAGATCTATTTAGTGCAGGTTCAACACATTTACATGGTATCAGAGCCGACGGACTGCTACCAAATTTTTTTGCAGGTACAAAATATTGAAGATAACAGAAAGATGGAATTCCAAAAAGAATTCATTCTTACACCTTACAACTATTTTGCATGGAAGGATAAAATAGCCATACATATCCAATCCATAGGGTTGCATAGGTTAACCATGAATACGGATATAGAACTGACATCAGCCATAGAAAAATCCAAGAACTTAAATCGCATGGTTGAGGCACTCGGAACAATTTGCAGTCTTTTCTCTCCTGATCTCCTTTTTCACATATCTTCCTATAAGAATCCCAATGAAGCCTGGAAAATATTGGAAGGGATATTTAGAAAATAGGATGAGATGAGGGGACACATGCTGGAGGTGGAGCTTCTCACATTGGATCCAAAAATCTTCGACGATATCCAATATTTCTTTACAAAATTCAAGGATTTACTGTCGCAACTCAAAGCTTGCGGGGTTGATAAATCGACGGAGGAGAAACAAATGGTTCTCACCATCTCCAATATTGGACCTGAATTCTCTATATTCAAATCCACATTCCATACTGTCAGATTCACCTCTAGAACCACCTGGAAGATGCCTTGTCTTGAGGACTTTATCAAATCCCTAACACAAGAGCAAACCAAGCTCATCAACATGGGCACAATCAAAGGCCCAAGGGCGCATGCACTCATTGTGCATGATGGCAGCCACAAATATCATAAATCTAAATCTAAAGATAATCGGAAATCTCATGCACATACGAAGAAGGAAGGGTACACAAAACCCTTCACTGATGCCTCCGGATCCAAAGGAGAAAAGGGAAGAAAATGAGAGAAATGCACATACTGTCACAAAGGATTCCATTCGGAATCCGCATGCATGAAAAATCAAATAGGTCTGATGTATCATATACTTCATAAAAAAAAACTTGGAGATCGCATCGCCGAGGGTGCAAAGAAGAAGAAGCCAAAAGATCCAAATTCCAAGAAAGGCAATTCTATCCATGCCTTGATTGCCATCAACTCCTCTCTCGATGCTTGGATCGTAGAATCAGGAGCATCACATCACATGGATGCCTCAGAAGTAGTCTATTCTTCATTGGTGCATGAAAAGGTCCTCCTATTCTGATGGGGGACTAATATTCTGTTGAAGTCACCGGCAAAGGAAGGATTGAACTCACCAACGAAAGCTTCGAGAATGTGTTGCATGTTCCCAAGCTTTCTGTCAAACTTCTCTTCGTGTATCAAATGATGAATTCCAACACCGGGAATAAATTTGTATTCACACCAAATTTCGTGGAAATATACAACATGAAAACCAACTCCAAGGTTTCTATCGATGAGGTAAATCATCAGTCTAGATTGTATACATTTTCTGAATTCATTGAACTTGATTCTGCTTTATTGTTTACTCATGTTGATGAAAGTAGTAGGATATGGCACAAAATGTTTGGACATTTGAATTTCAGATACATGCAACAACTTAGCAAGAACAAATTAGTTGATGGTCTACCAGACATCCATTTCTCCAAGGGAGTATGCAGGGGATGTGTTCTCGGGAAACACCCTCAAGAGAAATTCGGCAAGGGAAAGTCTCAATGAGATTCCACACCTTTAGATCTGATCCACAGTGACCTCATGGGTCCTTTTCCAAATCCATTGATCAACAAAGAGAGGTCTGTTCTCATTTTTGTTGATGATTTCTCACGTTCTACATGGATCTATTTTCTCAGGAAAAAATCTGAGGTCTTTCAACACCTCAAAGATTTCAAAGCTTTGGTTGAGACATAGTACGAAAAGAAGATCAAAGTCCTTCGAATTGATAATGGGGGAGAGTATGTAAATCATGAGATCCATATTCTTTTCCATGAGGTAGGGATTTAGCAATAGCATACCGTTCCCTACACTCTGCAACAAAACATAGTTGCTAAGAGGAAAAATCAATCTCTAAAGGAGATGGCATGTTGCATGTTGCATGCAAAGTCACTACCATAGAGACTATGGGCCGAAGCACTTAATTGTGCAACGTACATCCAAAATAAATCTCCCCATAGATCTTTCAAGGATAAGACCCCCTATGAGGCTTGGAGCAGCCTCAAACCGTAAGTGACCCACTTTTGCATTTTTGGTTCTCGTGCATGGGCCTAGATTCCCTATGAAAAGAGTAAGGCACTTGATCCACAAAGAACTGAGTGCATTTTTGTTGGATACCCTGATGATGTGAAGGGATATCAACTTATTGATATTTCCTTGGACCATCTCATCATTGAGCGTAGTATCCAATTCGAGGAAAGTGTCTTGCATGTACCTTAGCAGTCGCATGCATACACCTTCACTCTTCCACCTATTTGAGATGATGAGAATGCACATGCTGACTCTTCTTCATATGAGAATTTTGATTCAGAGGACTTAGAGGATTCATATTCAGATTCAGAGTCATTACAGTTAGATGCAGAGTCAGAGCATCTAGATGTAGTTGCAGAGCTAGAGAAGAGGCCCAAGTGGGCACAAACTACTCTTCAGGATGCAGGGGATCTCGTAGGTGATCCAATCGATACTAGGAGGAATCGATCTGATTTCGGGGAGCCTCATGTTGCACTCACTACCACTGAACCATTGCCTTCCATACATCTTTTATTGGTTCAGTCTTCATATCCATAGTCTTATGGTGAGGCTATTGGAAATCCCTTTTGGGAATCCGCCATGCAAGAGGAGTACGACTCCCTTCTCAAGAACTAGAATTGGGATTTGGTTCCCCTTCCTTCTGGGAGGAAACTTGTCAGATGCAGATGGGTCTACATGACCAAGAGCGCAATGGATGGACAGATCAACAAATACAAATCTAGGATTTTTGCCAAAGGATTTCAGCAGGTTCATGGTATTGACTATGATGATACCTTCGCTCCAGTAGCAAAGATTGATTCCATTCGATTGGCCCTTGCCATTGCGAGAGCCAAGGGATGGGAAGTCTATCAGATGGACATGAAGAATGCATTTCTTCGTGGTGTTATCTTTGAGGAGATCTACATGGAGCATCCCTAGGGATTTATGTATGACTCATCTTTGGTCTATCGACCGAAGAAGTCACTTTATGATTTACAACTTTGTAGGTTGTAAATCAGACCCAAATGTCTACATGCTCATGATGACTACTTTACTTCTACTTTTATTTCTATATGTCGATGATTTGCTGATCACCAGGTGCTCGACTTCAATGATTTTTGCAGTCAAGAGGATTCTACATGGCATGTTTTTGATGACGGACATGGGTCCGCTACACTTCTTCCTTGGAATCGAGATCAGTCAAGATGTATCAAGAATCAAACTGTCTTAGGCCAAGTATGCACAAGATCGCCTTGAGAGATTTCACATGACAAACTACAAGTTTGCTCCGAATCCTTTCCTATCAGGAGTCAATCTTGAGGATGGCAGGGAGATTCCACTAGTTGACAACAC
Organism: Picea glauca; assembly: GCA_000966675.3. Taxonomy (NCBI): domain Eukaryota; kingdom Viridiplantae; phylum Streptophyta; class Pinopsida; order Pinales; family Pinaceae; genus Picea; species Picea glauca. Next base: position 254,072 of record JZKD02S0121951.1, on the reverse strand, counting down.
ACTATACAGAAAGCTAGTGGGGAGCTTGTTGTATCTCACACACTCCAGACCAGACCTCTCATATGAATTTGGTGTAGTTTCTAGGTTCATGCAGGATCCGCATGAGCTACATTAGAAAGATGCAAAGCATATCCTTCGATACGTACATGGCACCATCACCTTTGGGATTCATTATGCAGCATAATCTACATTAGATCTCATCGGGTTTACTTATTCTAACTGGGCTAGCAATAACATTGATTGCAAGTCCACATCTGGTTACTCACTCAGTCTTGGTTTCGAGCCTATCTGTTGGTCAAGCAAGAAGCAATCTACCATTGCTCTATCTTCAACTGAGGCAGAGTATAGAGGGGTAGTTAACAGAACCATTCAGGCTATGTGGCTACAACATTTTCTCACTGAGTTGGGCATTCAGTTTCATTGATCGATCGCCATTTGGTGTGACAACCAGAGCACTCTAAATTTCTACAGAGATCCAGTTAAGAGGCAACGGATGAAACACATCGAGATCCACATGCACTACATCCGGTACTTAGTACACGAGGGGATCATCAACTTACAATTTTTTCCTTCAGCAGAATAGACGACATACATTTTCACCAAGACCTTCACTGAGTAGAAACTCCATTCTCTGCGAGGTCGTCTTGGAGTGAAGGACACAATTGCCTAGCAACTGTAGTTCTTATTTTTACATACATTGTACCTTGAGGGGGGTTTTTTTCCATGATATTTTCCCTCTTTCCTCACTTTATTTTCAATGTATCTTTTGTACTTGGGTACCTAACATGGCCTTGTTTCCGGGATCCAATCTTTATTTTCACCTTAGTGATGTTCAGGGGGGGTGTTGGAGTTACTTCACACACACCTAGGATTTATTTTTCCTAAATTTATTTCTTGTTTATTAGTCATAATTAGTCATTATCCAGTCTCCTATCTTTTAGGGGAGAATATTCCACCTGGAGAATATTCTCTTTCAGTTGACACTTCAGTTTGACTAGTTGAGTTGAGTTTAGATGTTGCATTGGGATCATCACCATGCAACATTGGGATCATCACCATGCTAATTCGACCTTGCCTTGGTATCATCACCAAAGTGGCACATTACGCTTGATTCCCTGAGTTAACTCCTCACTGCTCTGTGTTTAGTTAGTTAACTGAAGACTAGTTGACTAGTTAACTCAACTAGGTGGCAGTTCACTCTCGTAATTGCCTGAGAGACTAGAATATGTGGCAGTTTACTCCCATAACTACTGGTGTGTGTCCAGATCACTCTAGAACACCACTATGGTGACTTGGTTCACCTCAATTAGAACTCATTGATTTATACAAAGTATATCATGTGTAAATTATTCATTATTCACAATGGTTAATGAGAATTCTTCCATTCTTTCTCTCCTTCTTCTTCTTTCTTCTATTCTCTCTGCAAATGTGTGTATCATTTTTTAGCTAGATCTATTATGTTCAGGTTCAACACATTTACAAAGTGTCTATTGGCACAACAGGGCCGGCCTCTATAGCTCACAATATAATTAATAATAACTAGATTAATTATCTTTTACATTAATTATCTATTACATTAAGGTGGGGTTGACCTGTACCCTTTACATTACAATTAGGGTTACAGGTAAGTCTGACTCTTAAACAATACAACAAGGGATCTCATACAACCACTAAGGGAACATCCATAGGGATGTCCATATCTCTACATCTCACAGGAGAACCATAGTCACTGGTGCTCAACCACTAGGATCACATTCACCTGTGCTCATCCACAGACACGTCCAACTCAAAAGATATTCTTTCCCACTACATTACACATGAGAGTAATATAGAGTTCATCATCTCAACTCTCTGTTCAGAGGAGGCTAATACAACATCTTTATTTCTGTCTCATAGCGATGCACCCAGCTCATGGAAATTCATAGGTTCACCTTGTGCTCAACCACAAGCACGCCCAACTCAATAGATATCTTTTCTCATTGCGTTACACAGGATAATCATCTGTAGTTATTCTCAAATCTCTGTAAGGAGGAGGCCATCCCTGCTTTCCATTTATGTCTCATATAGGAACCACACACCCATATCAGGGGCTCTCTCTTAGGTCAACTCAATCAGTCTGTGTCCTGGAGAATGTCTCACGTAATTGTAATCATCGACACTCCCTCTCAGCTAGGGAGGCATTCTCCATCAAGCCAAGTATCACACTAAAGTACTTCGAACTTTTTCATGGCTATAGTCATCAACACTCCCTCTCAACTAGGGAGATATTCTTCACCAAGCCAATTTGGTGAATATGTCTGTAATCTTCTCATGTGTAGGAAGGTACAACACATGTATTGTTTTCCTCTGCATCATGTCTCCAATATAATGATATTTTATCTCAATGTGTTTCGATCTATCATGAAACACTGGGTTCTCAAAGATATTTACACACATATCTGGTTATCATCATAGAATCCATCTCATGATCAAGTAAATCTATCAGAAGCTTGTGAAGCCACACTACTTCGCACAATCAATGCTATATATTTTTCTTATGTGGTACTCAAGGCCATAGAGATTTGTTTCTTATTGCACTAGGAAACCATGATAAACTTCAGGGTAAAAAAACAACCGGATGTGCTCTTTCGGTCCATTGTACTCTCTTCTCAATCTACATCGGCATATCCCTGCAAACTCAAGTTTACACTAGAGGCATATCTCAAGCCATATCCAATTGTGCCTCGTATATATCTCAATACATGATTTAGTGATATCCAGTGAGTCTTTGTTGACTGACTCATGGATTGATTAGTGATACATGAAAATACACTAGGCACCCAAATATCCCGAAGTGTTAAATCTCAGGCTTCACTCCGGTGAAGGATTCTTTGGGAGTTATGTTTTTCAAAGTTTGGTTAAGACTCTTGTTCTGAACATATACTATGTCATACATGCTTCTGCCCATAGAATCATAGAAGGATTTTGATCATGCATTATTTCATTGGTTTCCTCAATGATGGTTCTATTCTTCCTCTTTCTCAAATAGTTTTGACTCCCTCTGAGTCAAGTGACTCCCTTTGAAGGATAAACATATTCCTTTTTTGTTAACCTGTCTGGAACAAGAAAAAAAGAGGAATGAAAAAAATAATATATTCTAAAGGAGAATAATCAATACATCTCTAGAATCAAAACAATTTAAGGATTGATGTCATAGATACAACACCTACTTATAATGTATCAAAATTTAGAAATATAGGTTAGAGGAATGAAAATTACAACAATCAAACCTGGAGTCTTCACTTCCAGTGTGTTGTTCCTCTGAATGCAATGAGATTCCTCTGGATCCATGAATTCAACAAAAGGTTCCTTCCTCCTGCAATTATCCTCATGACAATGATACAAATAATATATATACAAGTGCATATCCGAGGGTGTTGATATGATTTCTCCAATGGCACCTGGTTGATTTCTGTCCTCTGACATCTTCATGAAGAAGGTAGTCATAGTATCACCTTTTTGTATCCCCAAAATAATTGTTCCTCTGAAGTCTTTTCTTCTAGGAACTTGAAGTTGCTTGATTCATCAGGCTTATCCTTCATCATAGTTATGTTCATCATAATTTTAGTTTCTTCTCAAACTCTCGCCAACCAGACTTAGAAAACATAATGGTTAGGTTGGAATAGTAACCTTAGGTTTTTTTGGGCTTATGATTGCCAAAAATAAACTTTGAGAGTGTCATAGGAATTATTTTTGAGTTGAAACGTTTCTTCAAGAAGTTGCAGAAACCCTAAGATCAAGATTATACAGAAAATTTTGGCACCCTAGAAACCATAGGGACAAAAACTCAAAATCCTCGGAAATTCACTTTGAATATCTCTGGAGATGCGTCGAGGAAGGCTGTACAACTTGATCCAATTTTTATCTCCAACGTCCATGTGTAAGGTGTTGAAAAGTCCAATCAAGTGAGGGACGTACAAATTTATGCAAAAACCCTATGGGTCGTACATAACTATAGAAGGAGGACAACTTAGCCTTTTAAGTTCTTGTGCAAGGGTTATTAAAGACCAATGATTTGATGCCATGTTTATCTTTCAATAGGAAAGGTTTAAGCATGAAGTTTATTCCATTTTATCATTTAACTTAAACCATAAACAATTTTGTTGCAACAACCAAGATCATAAGAAGAAACACCATGCACAAGTACACAAGAATTATCCTTGGAAACATTTCTCAACAAGGAAAGAAAACCCAACCAATCCTTTGCTATATTATTCAAGAGAAATACCTCCACCACCAAGAAAACTTAGCACACAAAAGGGTGATTGAAAATCCTAGAAGACTAGTGCCCAAGAGAGGTGTGCACTTTTCCCAATAATATGTACTTGCTGAAATTTCCAAACTCACACAAAATATATGATTCCTCAATGTGGAAATTACCTTTACTTATATTAGACTGAAATTATCAACATAAGTGTCTATTGGCACAACAAGTCTGACCTGTCTAAATCACAATATAATTAGTAATAATAATATTAATTATCTATTAGATTAAGGTGGGGCCGACCTATACCCTTTACATTACAATTAGGGTTACAGGTAAGTATGACTCTTGAAAAATATAGAAAGGGATCGCATACACCCACTAGTGCTCATCCACTAGGGGCACATCCATAGGGATGTCCATATATCTATCCCACTGTGTCTCACAGGAGAACCACACTCACTAGTGCTTAGCCATTAGGATCACGTTCACCCGTGCTCATCCACATGCATGTCCAATTCAACAAATATTCTTTCCCACTGCATTACATAGGAGATTCATCGGGATTTCATCATCTCAACTCTCCGATCAGAGGAGGATAATACATCATCTTCATTTCTGTCTCATAATGATGCACAAAGCTCATGGGAATTCACACATTCACCTTGTGCTTAGCCATAGGCACGTCCAACTCAATAGATCTCCTTTATCACTACATTACACAGGAGAATCATCTGGAGTTCTTCTCAACTCTTTGTAAAGAGTATGTCATCACTACGTTCCAGTTATGTCTCAGATAGGAACCACACACCCATCTCAGGGGCTCTCTCTTCGGTCGACTCAATCAGTCAGTGTCCTGGAAAATGTCTCATGTAGTTGTAATCATCAACACATGGGACATCTAGAGGGAGTGTAATGAGACAAAAAGTGATATAATGAGAGGTAAAAAATACATGAGTACTTCTCAACAATAAATAAAATAATTTAACTGTGCAATCAAATACCAAAAATATCAGTTTCCAACCATTACTGTGTCATATCCTTTTTCACCATTATATAGAGTTTTTTAATTTATTTTATAGAACATGGCCTGCTAAAATGAAATTAGGATTATGAGGGGGATATAATGAGCGAAAAAATAGTAGCATGATAGGGATGTAATATGAATATTGTTCATATAAAAATAAACCAAATCAAACAATTAAACATAACTCTGTTCAGACCACCATAATTCAATCAACATTCACTTTCAAAACCACCATTTAAACTGTCACTTATTTCTATAGATCTCTTGCTGGCTTCCAAAAACATAATTCATATGCCCGAGAATACTCAATTACAATAGCCTTTGCATCTATATAAATTTAATATAATAGTCATGACAACAATATTGCCATTTATATGATAACACAAAAACCTTTTGAGCCACAATCATTCATATTCCAATGCTAAATCATTTTCCTTTTAAAACCAAATAGAAATATGCACAGTGATTCCAGCCATCCACACCCAATATTTATTCCTTAAATTCAAATAAGAATAGGCCCAGTATTAACCACCATTATCCATTGTTTAAACATTGTTTAGCATAATCAATTGGGTGTTAAAACTCATAAATGGGTCCTTTGTTTCTTTCACACACATGTGTCTCTTTAAAAATATAATCAACATAGGGATTGATTCAAATAACATTCAATAATTAGCATGCAACTCTGAGCCCAAACTTCTCATAAATTTAACATGTACAAACTTCTTTTATAAATTTCCCAATGAGAGACGGAGCCAGATCGTGCCCAATCGACCAAGAAAACACACAATGTTCCTTATCCTTGACTGTATTTGCAACGATATCAAGATCTTTATTAGGGTTTAAACACAATGCACAAAGGGTAATAACATATGGCTCAATTAAACAAATAAGTCTGTAAAGACACATACAACTTGTGCCTCCTTCAAATTTACCACAAACATATATTCTTTAAAAATATTCTTGACAGTGAGGGTTATCAAATGATGGTCAACCACCTTTAACAGAGAACGAAAGGAAACAAACTCTTAAAAGCACTGTAAAAAGAATTCCCAAGAACAACCCATGGCCAACCAAAACACATATACAAAGATTCCATTTAATGTTCTGGGTGATATTAAACCCGACTCTGCAATGCTTCCCAACAACAACGATAATGAGGAAAATGCCATGATAAATAAAAACTAGGGTCCCAACCAAAACATGGAAAGAAACACTCCAACTCTTAACAATTCACATTGCAACCCGGAGAAACGAAACATATCAACCATAGAGACGAAAGAAGTTACAAAACTTAACACTAATATTGGTTGAAAAACCCATGTGCAAAGACAAATCTTGCTAAACTATAATCATAAGTTCCATAGAGAACTAAACCAAAAACCCCAAGCTAACCGAACATGCCTTTCTGTGCTTTAACCAATGAACCCATGCTTAGACTACACACATCAAGAAATAACCATTCTTCTTTATTTAAAATGCCAATAGTCTAGAATACACAAGAAGAATCCATAGACACAACACTGATACACAGGTCAAAAAATTAATAAAAACAAAGATCTCAAGAAATTATGAGCCAAAAATCGATTCATAACGTAGAGAAACCATATCTGGAAAATCTTTCTCGAGGGAGAGAATTAGACTGTATTTTCCTTCACAACCAAAAAGCGTGGAGCATCAACAACCACTAGAGCCAAAACACCAAATGCAAGTATGGCTAGGGTGATGGGCGTTGAGGGTTGTTTGAGTGACGTATAGTAAATGGACGTCGCTTCCTTCCCCAGCCTCATTCAGTTCAACGTACAAGACAACCAACTCACCATAACACTAAGCATTAATCAACCACATATTTCATTGCCATATCACAAATTGCATAGTGCACCACCCTAAGTAATGTCAAATTCTTTCAACAATAACAATGTGCCATAATATTACCCCATGTGTTTCCACATAATCATTTTAACAAAGCACATAAGTCTAGCAGCAAGGGTTTATGTGCCCTCCTTTTTTCGCAATTATACATAACCTTAGGGCTTGTGTATAGTCCTTTAATTTGAAAAATTTCCCATATCATCCCTTTATCAAGATCATAATAAAAAAAATTAATCCATGTTTAATTGTGATGTCAAAACCAAACTGATAATGATCCCTTATCCATAAGGCAACCTTAATAAAATTTGTGAATGGACATTAAAACCATCGAGTGCCACACAATAATCAACCACCATCTTATGTCATCATAACAATAAAAACCATGACTTGAACCATCAAATTGTAGAGGAATGTGCTGGCATCATCATAACAACAAACAAAATATATACGTGCAACATATCCATCATGGTGCCATTATTCTACAAGGGGGTCCCACCTATCAGTTTATTATTATTATTATAAATAAAAAATAGAGCTTGGAAATCATTTGTGAACAATATTCATCATTGCATTTTTATGCATCAACAAACTGACGAATCCATATATTAAGAACTCAGAATGTCTTGTTTCGTAGACTAGGTAACATAGATAAAGGAAATATACATCACAATGATTATGCAATAGGGGAAGTGAGTGGTTTAAGGGAAAAATGATTTGGGATTTTGGGAATAACTTATGGAAAATGTTACGTATGAGGGGGTCATTCCTGTGTGCATAACATTCAATTAATCATAGTGAAAGCATTATTTTCTTTAAGGATAAAAACTATGGTGTGCTCTTTTTAAATCTTAGAGCTTAGGGAAGAAAAGGAAAGTAGAAAATAGGGATTAAAAACCCATAATCTTATCTAACAACAGTACTGGAAGAAAATAACAATTTCAATGATGTCTTCAAGGGGAGACATCATGACAGTTGTGTAACCTGATTGTTATTGATTAAAAATACTTTCAGAATAGAATCACTGTGGCAAAAATGATCCAAAATTTTAATTCTGACAAGAAAAGAAGTCAATAAAAGAAATAAAAAAACAGAAATTAAACACCAGAAAGAAATAACAACAAAGAAAAATGAAAGAAATAAAACAAACTATAATACATGATTAATTCCATACAAAATTTTAACTTTCAAGTTGGTTCCACATAGTGTTTTAAGTGGGAACCGTTGGTGCTATAGGAAAAAATCCGCTCTTCCAAGTCCTTTAGAATATAAGAATTGGTTCCCAGAACAAAATCGATTTTAAAAGAACCCGGCCATAACTTTTGAAACTTTGAATGCCTTCCTCTATCAACGTGAGTTGAATCCCACAAAAGAATTTCTCATTGGCCTTAAATCTGACATCTTTTGTACTTTTATTGAAATATTTATTAACAATTTGTTGTATTCTCTTTATGTTCTCCAAGGAAAACATCCTTTTTTCTTCTAAAGCCAACAATGCATTTATCCTTTGAGGGATATTAGAAGAATTCATTTTTTCAATCTATAGTATCAACTTTAAAGAAGAAAGTTCCATCTCGGTAGGCAGAATGGATTCTTGACCATAAACAATATGAAAGGGGATGCAACCAATGCTCACCTTGGTGGTAGTGCGATCTTCCCAAAGGGAATAAGTGAGGAGGGTGTGCCATTGGCGGGGCTTATCTTCGATGAGCCTCTTGATAATTCTAACCAGATTGTTGTTAGTAGACTCGGCTTTCCCATTTCCTTGAGGGTAATAATATGATGAGGTAAAATGTTCAACTCCCAGTTTAGCTAGAAACCATGTCATCTTAGCAGAAATAAAAGAAGGACCATTGTCTGTAATAATTTCCAAATGAATACCAAACATGGAAAATATATTAGTTTCAAGGAAAGAAATAACCTTCTCATCCTGTGAATGCTTAAGTGGGACAACTTCAGTCCATTTCATAAATTAGTCAGTGGCTGTCAAGATAAAGAATTGCCATGCTGAAGATGGGGGATTAATAGGAATGATAAATTCCACACCCCATTTTGAAAAAGGAAAGTCATGGAGGACAGGTTGTAAAGGCGTGGCTGAAAGACATTCTTTCCCAACAAAATTTTGGAACTTGTCACAAAATATTGAAAAATTAAAAGAATCATGAAAAATTGAAGGCCAATAGTACCCTTTTCTAATAATCTTAAAAGCAGTAGTTTTAGTAGAAAAGTGGCCACCTACATGAACAATAAAATCTAAAGATCCATGGTTTTCTTGTAACAATTTCTTTGCTTCCTCATTATTTACACAACGAAGTAACATACCATCGACATATCTCCTAAATAATAAGTCTCCTAAAATGACATATTTGGAATATTCAAGACAAAGCCTTCTCCTTTGATGAGTATCTAAATTATATGGACACCTATGATTTTGCACGTAATACACCAGATCTTTATACCAGGGATGTCCAACTACATGAAGGATTTGGCTATCAATATAAAACAATGTTGATAGAGGATTATCCTGTTCATCAATTTCTTCACTTTCTTCAACATGTTGAGCCAAGTGAAGGGCTAAGTCATATCCCTTAATGGTTTTTGAATTCATGATAGTTAAATCATGCTCTCGGATCTTTGCAAGCCAATGTGCAAACTTCCCTGAAAGATAAGTCTGTGAGATAAAAAACTTGTTAGCAGGTAAAGGGACTTTTACCAACGTGTGCTTACCTAAGATAAAGAGGAGAAATTTCTCCACAACTTTAACAAGAGAGAAAGAATGTTTTTCAATATAAGAATATTTAAATTCATCATCTGATAAGATTTGACTCATGTAAGCTACTGGTTTTTCGTTATTTTGGTCATCACATTGCATGAGGACAACAAAGACTTATTCCTCTATAGAATTAGTGTATACAATCAACTCTTTCTCAAAATCCGCTTCACCAAAACTGATGTGGAATTGATTTCCTTCTTAACCCTTACAAAAGAATTTTCAACGTCATCAGTCCAAGAAAAGGAGCGATATTTCTTGAGAAGATTGTGAATTGGTTTGACCATTACAACAAAATAAAAAACAAACCTACAAACAAAGTTGATGATGCCCATAAAGGTTTGAACCTCCTTTTTGGAAGTAGGAGTAGGAATATTTAGGATAGCATCAATCCTTTCGGGATATATGCTTATTCCTGAATCAGATACAATATGCCCAAGGATGTTGCTCTTGGTAACGCCAAAAATAGAATTAGAAGGATTTAAAGAAATGTTGAATTTCCCTCATAGCATGAGAACCTTTATAAGATGACCAAACTGATCCAATTGGTTCTTTGAATATACAGTCAAGTCATCAAGATAAATCTGAATAATCTTACTGATCAGATCGTCAAAAGCTATCTACATAGCTCTTTGGAAAGTGTCACCTACATTAGATAAGAGAAAAGGCATGCGTTCATAAGCAAATGTGCCCCAACTGTAATAAAAATGGTTTTGTATTTATCTTTCCTTTTTACCTTGATCTGATTATAACTAGAAAAACCATTAAGTAAGGACATCATATGTGACCCTACAACTTGTTGCAAAATCATTTCCGTATTTGATGCAGGAGCATCGTAAGAAAGGCAACAAAGCAAGAAAAAGAGCATAAGACAACTGGAAATGCACCATTGCACATTTTGAGAACATTTTGAATTTGAAAAGAGGAACATTAATGTAATAGTTGGGGGGGACATAATTGCCCTTAAATGTTTTGAGATTGTAATGCAGATCTTGAGCGTAACTCTCATCTGTTTTTTGGAGGCATTTATTGTATTAAATGTAAGGTAGTTGTAGACTTTATTTTTGATTAGATAGTTAGCGTTGTAGGAGGGAAAACTCTAGAAATCTCCCTCGTATGTATTGTATTGTAAGACTATTATTCTCATTGTAATGGTAAGAGATGTAGAGAGAGAATAGAAGAACAGAGGCTGTAGAATATTGTATAAGCAGATAGTTGTTGCTATTGAATCCATGTACATATGCACTTGGATTAGTATAAGAAAGATTTGATCCAAATTCATGGTGCTGTGGTGATTACTGTTTGCATCTTTTAATGGTATGTTTACAGTTTGCTTATATGCTCTGCTATGCATTTGTTTCAATGTTGTGTGTATGTATGATTTCATGTTGAATGTATGAAGTCTGAGAGAGAGGAAGTATGAGTTTAAATTGTTTCTCGTCTTGAGAATTCATGCAAGGAGTGCAGTGAAGGTCCATAAAGAGTGTGTTGACAGATTCTGAGTTTCACCTCAGAGAAAGATCAGGAGAGATACCATTGTTCTTATACAAAAAAAAGTGTAGGGATAGCATAGAGTCGTGCAATGTGTGCACAGGATAGGTTGAAGTCTTAGACTTATCCAACCAAGGAGAAAGGTTGAAGAAATGTTGTTACAAGGGAGTGCACGGGGTTGAAGGTTTAGACAACCAGAGGTTATTGTGAATGCTGCAAGGAGTGTGTGCAGGAACCCTTTTGAGGCCTTGAGTTTGTTGTGGAACAAATCTCAGGAAGGATAGAGACTTGGAAAGAGGTCAAAGGAAGGACAAGGTCACGAGTCACCTCACAGAGTTGAGCCTAGGAGAGTTGGTGTTGAGTTTTTTTGGCCAGGAATCTTTGAGAAGTTGAACAGATGGTTGAAATTCTCAGGGGAGATTCACCGAAGTTCCGTGGACCGTTGGATCTAGAAGATCAGTGGAAGGGTTGCGGCTAAGTGTCTTTTAGCACTCATAAGATCAGGAGAAGTAGTAGCCGTTGGATTTAGATCAACGAGAGTCATTGATATCGGGCTTGAATTTTTTCATTTTGGAATTTAGAGCATGGAGAAGCTTGCGACATGGAGTCGAGAGTTACAAACTCCCAATTCATGAAGTCTCGATAGAATCAAGACTGTCAAATCGCAGGAAGCTCATAACTGTTGATTTTTGGTGGGGAGGCATCATGATTCCGGCTATCGGGAAAAGGGATTTGTTGCATTGCAAATCGCTGATACGCGAAGTCCCAAAGCATGTGTAAAGTAGGCCCAGGTCTGATTTGAGGGTCACATTGGTGAAGAGAAGTCAAGGGAGGAGCTAAGAACCCATTATCCTTTTCAGGGTTTTGGGGATCTGAAGGATTCAGAGGAACTCACATCAAAATCACGAAGTCACGAAACCTAAAATACCTTTTCGGGCAAAGGCTATGGTCATATCAGTTGGCCCCGTGGGCGAGAGTTTGCATTTAGTGATTGTTCTCACAAACGTAACTCCTAAGAAGGACCTGTGGAAACACTTGTGTGTTGAATATTCCTGTGGGGAATCAAAGAGTCAATCAAACTCAAAGGGAACAGAATGATCCTTAGACTGGGAGGTCAAGAAGGACCTGTTGAGGTAAGGGTGTTGCACCAAGTGGTATCAAAGCTAACAAATACTATTTTCGGAGGAGGAAAGAGAGGGACAATTATGATTTGAATTTTGCATGAACAGATTTGAACAATGCCGCCAATAAGACACCAAGAGAGACCAATGCCCGATCGAACTATGGAAAGGGAAATGAGGGAACTTCGTGCTCAATTAGATGCTATGGAGACAACACAGAGGTGGAAAACTAATGTTGGAGACATTAGTGAATCTGAGAATGAGAATGAAACAAGACCCGATGACGAAGAAGTTGTAGCCAAAGATGTTGCAGAAGAACGTTTATTCAGGGTTGTTGCAAGAATAAGTGCCAGGGAAAAAATGGATATTCCGATGTATGAAGGAAAATTAGACGTTGAGGAGATGCTAGATTGGTTTAGAGCTCTAGATAAGTACTTCAATTATGAAGACATCAAAGAGGATAAAAAAATAAAACATGTTGTTACTAGACTTAAAGGGCATGCAACACTGTGGTGGGATGAACTGCAGGTTGACAGGCGTTGCAAAGGAAAGAAAAGAATCAAAAGCTAAGATAGAATGGTTGCAAAGATGAAAACTGAGTTTATACCTAGGGATTACCAAATTAATTTGTTTCGAATAATGAAGAATTTGAGACAGAAAGGGATGACAATGAAGGAATACACTGAAGAGTTCTACAAGATAAACATTAGAACTGGTCATCGTGAGAGTGACGATGAAAAGGTTTCCAGATACATGAATGGTTTGATATATGGTATTTAGGATGAGATGAGCATGGTGACAATTCGAAATGTGTAAGATTCTTATTAGATAGCTCTAAAATAAGAAGAAAAATTGGCCTGAAAGTAAGGTCAAAGGGATAGAGGTAGAAGGCAGAGAAGAGGTAAGTCAATTACCCAAAACAGAGTACAGAAGCCCAAGGATGAAGAAAATAAATCTCATAATCACCCAAAAAGGGGAGGAAGTTCTCAAAGAGGAAAATATGTTGATAGGAACACTTTTCCTCGAGCAAGAGGAAGAGGAAGAGGTAGAGGAGGTGAAAAAAAGTGTTTTGTCTCTGGAAAATTCAGACACAAATATTTTGAATGTCTTGATAGGAAAAGGGATGGAGGTGAAGCTCACATTTCAGAGGCACAAAGGCGAAATGTTGAGGCATAATATGCAGAAGGTGGAAGATCCTTAATGATGAGGAAAATTCTCTTGAAACCAGAGAAAGAGGTGGAGAATTCAGTCCAAAGAAACATTTTGTTCATAACTACTTGCAAGACCAAGGATAGGGTATGCAAGGTAATATTGGACAATGGGAGCACAAATAATCTAGTATCCACATAAATGGTGGAAAATCTAGAATTGGATACAACTGCACATCCAAGCCCATACAAAGTCTCATGGTTGCAAAAGGGACATCAGGTAATAGTCACTAAACAATGTTTAGTTGAATTTAAGATAGGAGGTTATAGAGATGAGATTTTATGTGATGTTATTCCCATGGATTTTTGTCATATTTTGTTGGGGAGACCGTGGAAATATGACAGAAAAATTGTTCATGATGGAAGAAAGAACACATACACCTTGGAGAAGAATGGTAGGAGACATATGCTGCTGCCAATTGAAGATAAGAAGGTGAAAGAAGAAGCGAGCAATATTATAATTCTCATGAGTGGGAAGGGACTTATGGAGGAATTCAAGAAATAAGAACATATGCAGTTTGTTGTGGTAAGGAAACCTAGAGTCATCTTGAAAAGTACTTCGATAAATGATCTACCGGAGGAAATTCAGGAACTACTGGAAGAATTTGTTGATATTGTGGTCGAAGATTTACCTTGCTCATTTTCACCCATCATAAGTATAAGACATCACATTGACCTTATACCAAGAGCGAGTTTACCAGATAAAGAAGCGTACAGAATAACGCCTCAGGAGAATGAATAAATCAAGAAGTAAGTCCAGGATTTGATGGACAAAGGATTAATTAGAGAAAATTTGAGTCCATGCACTATGCCAACAGTGTTAAGTCCAAAGAAGAATGGTGGATGGAGGATGTGTACAGATTCGAGGGCTATAAACAAAATCACCATCAAGTATAGATTTCCTTTACCCAGGATGGATGACTTGATGGATTGCTTGAGCGGAGCAATTTTTTTTTCTCCAAATATTGATTTGAAAAGTGGTTACCACCAGATTAGAATGAGAGAAGGTGATGAATGGAAGACAACATTCAAAATGAATGAGGGACTGTATGAATGGCTTGTCATGCCATTTGGTTTGATGAATGCACCAAGTACTTTCATGAGATTAATGAACGAAGTCTTGAAGGATTTCATTGGGAGATTTGTAATTGTGTATCTTGATGATATATTGATCTTCAGTAAGACTGAAGAATAGCATTTGAGAATACCAACTCTAGTGATGAGGAGGTTGCAACAAGAGAAATTGCTGATAAATTTGAAGAAGTCATCTTTCATGAAGAGAGAACTCATTTATTTGGGGTTTGTGATCTCTTTGAATGAGTTGAAGATGGATCCTGAGAAAGTAAAGGAAATCAGAGATTGACCATCACCAAGGAATATCTTTGAAGTCAGAAGCTTCCATGGATTAGCTATTTTTTACGGGAAGTTCATAAATTTTTTTAGTGGGATTAGTGAATCAATGGTGGACACATTCAAGAAAAGACACAAATCTTTTCATTGGACAGAGGAAGAAGAGAAAATTTTCAAGTTGTTGAAGGATAAGATAGATGAACAACTAGTTTTGGTTTTGCCAGAATTCAGTCAAACATTTCAAGTCAGGTGTGACACAAGTGGATTCGTGATTGGAGCAGTCTTAAGTCAAGAAAACAGGACGATTGCATACTTCAGTGAGAAGATGAATGAAAGCAAGATGAAATATTCAACACATGATAAGGAGTTTTATGAAATCATACATGCACTGAAGAAATGGAGACATTACTTGGTTCTGAAAGAGTTTTTCTTGTATAGCGATAACCATGCTTTACAATTCATAACTCGACAGGAGAAATTGAACCAGAAACACGCGAAGTGGGTTGAAATTATGTAGAACTTTACTTTTGTTATAAATCACATTTATGGAATTGCTCACAAGGTTGTTGATGCGTTGAGCAGGAAATGTTTGATTCTGTAGGAGTTTCGTGTGAAGACCTTAGGTTTTGATAACCTTAAGGATATGTACATAGATGATTCAAATTTCAAGGATGCTTATGAAGCATGTGAGAATCCTATTCTAAGAGACATAAGCCAATGGATTGAATACCTGATTTAGGATGGACTGTTATTCAAGGGAAATCAATTGTATATCCTGAAGATTTCTATGAGAGAGAATCTTTTGAAGGAGAAACATAGTGGGGGATTGGTTGGCCATTTCAACCATGATAAAACCCTTATGCAACCAAACAAATTATATTATCAGCCAGGGATGAGGAAATATGTCAAGAAGTATGTGTACAAATGCAGAATTTGCCAGCACACAAAGGGGCAAAGACAAAATATAGGGTTGTATCAACCATTTCCAGTACCAGAGAGGCCATGGGATGCAGTAAGCATGGATGTTTTGTTAGGAATGTTGAGGACACAAAGAGGTTGTGATTCCATATTCGTGGTAGTCAACCAATTCTAAAAAACTACACAGTTTGTTCCATGTCAAAAAATCAGTGATGCAACACACATTGCAAATCTGTTTTTCAAAGAAGTTTTTAGACTTCATGGCTTACCCAAGAGTATTGTTTCAGATCGAGATACCAAATTTGTTGGTAATTTCTTGAGGACACTATGGAAAAAGCTGGGGACAAATCTATCTTTTAGCTCAGCATATCACCCTCAGATAGATGGATAGACTGAGGTAGTAAATCAAATCTTGGGTGATTTGTTAAGGAGTTTAGTAGCTGAACATCACAACCATTGGGATTAGATTCTGCCACAAGAGGAATTTGCATATAATGACTCACCTAATAGGAGCACAGGACAGAGCCCATTTCAGGTCATGTATGGAATGAAACCAAGAGGAGTATCTGAGTTGAGAGACTTAGATCAAAGCTAATTCAGGAGTGATGGAGCGGAAGATTTTGCAGTAGAGATGAAGGATCGACACGGTAAAATCAAAGAGCGGTTGCAAAATTCCAACCAGGAATACAAGCGCAGAGTAGATCAACACAGAAGAAAAATTTAGTCTAAAGTAGGAGATTTAGTTTTAGCACATATGAGAAAATAAAGGTTCCCAAGGGGAACATATAATAAGCTGAAGATGAAAAAGATAGGGCATTGTAAAATCTTGAGGAATTTTGAGGCAAATGCTTATGAGATAGAATTTTCATATGGGGTAGGAATAGATCTATATCCTTACATAGAATATGAAACAAAGGGATCAGAGGATCAAAAAGAATTTCAATGGGTTAAACAGATGCCTATAGCTGAAAATCCGCAGATGGAAAAGATCATTGATCATAGAGTTAGTAAGAAAACCCAGAGGAAGAGATATCTGTTGGATCATGTTGTCGTTGATGCCAATGGTTTGATTGATTGATGTCAAGTGATTGATTGATGTCATTGATTGATGTCAATTGATTGATTGATGTCAAAGGATTGATTGATTCATGATTGATCTAATATAATATGTATTTTCCTTGATGAGAATGCATAGATGAAGATGGATCAATGAGTTGTCATTGATACATGATGAAGATGGATCGATGTGGTTTCATTGGTATATGATGCATTG
>JZKD02S0121951.1:222876-235212 GCA_000966675.3 Picea glauca | reverse complement strand
TCTATTCAGTTGTTGCTGAAAAACCCCCGGATTGAAGTCCATAATAAAAATAAAAATTGTACATACATCTTGTGTTCCTTGTGGAGATGATTTGTTGATGATATATTGCTGATATGTATTCACATATAACTGATTATTAATGACAAAAATGAGTAATGAGTAAATGTTGAATGCTAACTAATGAGTTTTGTGTAAGAGGGAAGTTTTGGGAAAAATATCCCCACACTCATTCACCCCCCCCCTTCTAAGTGTGGTAGGTGTGTCCAACAATATCTTGAGTATCTGATCAAATGGAAAGGACACCCAATTTAGGATTCCAGTTGGGAAGGTGAAGTGGATATCCAGAAACATAGACAGACGATGCAGGAGCTCATGAACAAGAGTTCATTAAAATTTTCAGCCAAAGGAGTATGATGCAGGAGCATCATAAGCAAGCCAACAAAGCAAGTGCAAGATCATAAGACAACTAGAAATGCACCAACGCACATTTTGAGAACGTTTTGAATTTGAAAAGAGGAACATTAATGTAATAGTTGGGGAGGGGGAACGTAATTTCCCTTAAATTTTTTGAGATTGTAATGCAGATCTTGAGCATAGATCTCATCTGTTTGTTGGAGGCATTTATTGTATTAAATGTAAGGTAGTTGTAGACTTTAATTTCGATTAGATAGTTAGAGCTGTAGGAGGGAAAACTCTACAAATATCCCTCGTATGTATTGTATTGTAATACTATTATTCTCATTGTAATGGTAAGAGTTGTAGAGCGAGAGAATAGAAGAACATAGGCTGTAGAAGATTGTATAAGCAAATAGTTGTTGCTATTGAATCCATGTACAGATGCACTTGGATTAGTATAAGAAAGCTTTGATCCAAATTCATGGTGTTGTGGTGATTACTGTTTGCATCTTTTAATGGTATGTTTATAGTTTTCTTATATGATCTCTTATGCATTTGTTTCAATGTTGTGTGTATGTATGATTTCATGTTGAATGTATGAAGTCTGAGAGAGAGGAAGTATGAGTTTAAATTGTTTCTCGTCCTGATAATTCGTGCAAGGAGTGCAGTGAAGGTCTGCAAAGAGTGCATTGACAGATTCTGAGTTTCACCTTAGAGAAAGCTTAGGATAGATACCATTTTTATTATACCAATAGAAGTGTAGGAATAACATAGAGCCATGCAAGGTGTGTGCAGGGTAGGTTGAAGTCTTAAACTTATCCAACCAAGGAGAAAGGTTGAAGATTTTTTTTTGCAAGGGAATGCACAGGGTTGAAGGTTTAGACAACCAAAGGTTATTGTGAATGCTGCAAGGACTGTGTGAAGGAACCCTGTTGAGGCCTTGAGTTTGCAGTGGAACAAAGATCAGGAAGGATAGAGACTTAGAAGGATTTTGAAGTAAGGACGAGGTCACGAGTCACCTCACAGAGTTGATCTTAGGAGAGTTGGTGTTGATTTGTTTTGGCCAGGAATCTTTGAGAAATTGAACGGACGGTTGAAATTCTCAAGGGGAGATTCACCGAATTTTTGTGGATCGTTGGATCTAGAAGATCACCGGAAGGGTTGCAGATGAGTGTCTTTTAGAACTCATAAGCTCAGGCGAAGTAGTAGCCCTTGGATTTGGATCAACAGGAGTCGTTTATCTCAGGCTTGAATTTTGTTATTTCGAAATTCAGAGCATGGAGAATCTTGCGACGTGGATTCGAGAGTTGTGAACTCCCGATAGAATCAGGATCTTCAGTTTACAGGAAGCTCAAAACCATTGATTTGTGGTGGGGAGGCATCATGATTCTGACTATCAGGAAAAGGGATTTGTTTCATTGCAAATCGTCGATACATGAAGTCCTGAAATGCGTGTAAAGTAGGCCCAGGTTTGAGCTGAGGGTCACATTAGGGAAGAGAATTCAAGGGAGGAGCTAAGAACCTGTTAGCCTTTTCAAGGTTTTGGGGATCTGAAGGAGTCAAATAAATTCACATCAGAATCGTGAAGTCACGAAACCTGAAATACCTTTTCGGGCAAAGGCTATGGTCATATCAGTTGGCCCCGTGGGTGAGAGTTTGTGTTTAGTTCTTGTTTGCACAGATACAACTCCTAAGAATAAACTGTGGAAACACTTGTGTGTTGAAGATTCTTGTGGGGAATCAAAGAGTCAATCAGACTCAAAGGGAATAGAACGATCCTTAGACCGGGAGGTCAAGCAGAACCTGCTGAGGTAGGGGTGCTGCACCAATATTAGGGAGAGGAAAATGGTGTTTTATTCTTTCTCTATTCGAAGTGCGGAAATAAACGCACAATTGGATCTGACCATTTGTTTTCTAAACGAGAACCAAATTGGAAACCACTCAGAATACTTAACAGGGAAAATTATCCCAGCCTTCAAGAGTTTTTCCAACTCCTTCTGAATAGTTGCTTCAAGTGTGGGGTTAATAGGTATTTGTTTTTGCCTAACTGGTTTTATGCCCTCCTTGATAGGGATGGCATGTTGTATAAGAGTAGGATCAAAACCACAAAGATCCTCATAAGACAAAGAAAAAACATCTTGAAATTCAAGAAGTAAATTAGTGAACTTCAATTTTTCTTCATCAGTACATTGGGCACCCATCTTAACATTATTTGGACAATCAAGTGTACCAATGTTCAAGGAAATGGTTTCACCCACTTTCCTTTTTTACTCCTCTTCTTTATGTTTTTCTTTGTTTCCTACATCACTTGATGAAAATGAACTTTCTAGAGGATTCAATCCCTTCCAAATTTTATTGTCTTCCATGGATATAATCTCCTTGGGATTATATGGTTCATTTTGTATGAAAGCATTTATGATTTAATCACTAGGGAATATCTTCCATGACTCTACATTGTCAGGGATACGAGGACGATACAAAGATTCAAAAGTGAAATCAGGTCTTTGTGGCAAAAGTTTCCAAGTAGGAGAGGCTGCAAAAACAACTAACCTATCAGGCATTGAATTCAGTTCCCTTTTAACACGAGTGATGTTAAATTATAGTAAGTTCGAGATAAGTGCCCAAATAGTTTGGGTGTAGCATTTCATTAACTTGTTTATTAGAGAATATATTTATAATTTTATGTACAAGGTTTACAACAAATTCAGAGTCCCAAAAAACTGTAAGGTGACCACAACCTAAATTATAGGCATTTTCAATGCTTAGCGGTAATGATTCAAATTCAATGACCTTGTTTGTACGAGAAAATTATAACATATAGGAAAAGTTGTGAATTTTACTTATAGGAGAGTACAAGATAATACCATCTTCATTACCTTCATTAGAGCACGAACCATCAAAGTGCATATGCCACATCCCATCCTCTAGGTCAATTTGTTCCAAGGTAATGTTTTCCTCATCGACAAAGATGGAATACACTACTAAGTTCTCCTCAACATAATTTACATTAGGCTGTGGAATACTCTCTATATACGGTGAAATTATTCCCTCGCTTAGGACTATGATTCTCTTCCCATTCTGAGGAATGAATAAGTGTGTCTCGTGGAGTGAGAGGTATCCACCCGTCAAAGCTTGCCAGTCTCTTCCTAAGATGATTGAATAATTATTCACTGGCATGTCAATTACCTGAATATCAAGGGTTTCTCTTGTTTCAAGATGCACACACAAAACCAAAGTCACGTCCTTAATCTCACCTATAGTCGATTGTTGTAAACTATTATAAGAGAAGATGCTTATGGAATTTTCATTTGTACAAAACTATCCTAGCTCTTCCATAATAATTTTCAACATCACGCTTGGTCCCGAACCGCCGTCAATCAAACAACAATGGGCTATTTTGTCCATAATCTTTACAGAAATGAAAAATGGAGGATTTTTTACATAGTGTCTAAAATTATTTACACCTACTTTATTTACACCTGAGTCCACTTCATTTACCTCTTTAGAGAGATTGGCTATGGTGGAAGTTTTTCCTTCCATGAATTTTTTCAGATGCTTTTGTTGCTCATGGATGAAAACCATGTCCAGAAGAGTAGCATCATCCTTGATATTAGCCAATTGATTGAATTTTTTTTATTTGGAAGAGGGAAGAGCGGAGGGAGTTCCTTGACTATCAGTAGTTTTAGTAACCTGTACAGTAGAATCTGGTGAAGTTTATATATGGATAGAAGAAGTACGAGGGGGGTCATATTTTCCTTATGAAGAGTAGGATTTATAACTAGTGTTTATGATCATAACATCCTCTAGTTCTACGAAATCTAGAACAACAATGGTAGTTTTAGGTCTTTTTCCAAAGATTTTATCTCTGCCACTCTTCTTTACCTCACAAGTACTTTCCTCATGGTGTTCCTTTCAAAATTTACACCAACTGTGAGGCATGATGGAATTAGGATGAAATGTTTTTTCATTAGGATTACTAAAGGGTGGTGAAGAAGAATATGAGGCCCCATGGGTAAGTGAAGGGACATTTCCCTTTTTCTCATATGCTACAATTCAATTATTCATATCTTGTACAAGTTGTAAGAGGGTGGACATGTCCATTTGTTTAATTGAGTCTCCCTTGGGAAGACCTGTTCTTTCAAGTTGTTCTCCATACTCTAGACAAGTATGCAGAGAGGAACCGATATTTTCAATAGATTTTTCTTCAAGCCTATGATGGTAGGGGGAAGGTAGAGAATTATAGTAATGGATAAAAGCGGCTTGGTTCCAAGAGTGAATAAGTTCGGGAATTTGGTTATATAGCTTGGTGAAATGTAAGTTGAAAGACTTGATAGTATCATCATATTTGTACACAATGTTATTATATTCCCGTAATTGTTCATCTAGGCTTTTAGACTACCCATAGGTAGATTTGAACCAGTAAAATTACTCCTCCTAAGTGGAAAGAATTTTTGGAGGGAGGTCAAAGAAATCTGTCACTACTCCATACAAGTATCATAAACACATACAAGTAACAAATAAGCACATACAAGTATCATTGTCATTAGCTCCTATATTGTGACACACATTAGAAAATTCCACCAAGTGTTCATTCGTAGTGACTGAGTTATTTCCTGAAAACCAAGGGAGATTCTCTTTGAATTTTGGAAGTGGACGAGTAGCAGGTGCTAGGTTTAGAGGAGAGGATACATGCCACGAGGTAGTAGTAATATCTTCTTTGAATTGAAAGAGTCCATACTTCTTTATGACCTTAGTGGGGTTGGTAGTATATTGGAAAGGGACTTGATGGCTATACAAGCTACCAATCACTGACGAGGATGAATATTGATATGGAGAAGCACTTCCAAAGCCACTAGATCCACCCACAGATGCCATTTTGTGAATGATGGGTAAGGGAGAGAAATACAAACTATCTGAATCCGACAAATTTCTCCTTAGAGTACCTTTTTGGGTTGAAAAAACAATGTTTATTCTTCCTATTTCAGCGATAGGAATGATATCAGGTGATAAACCTCTTCTTTTCCTACAGATGCGAGGGTTTAAGGATATGAAAATAAGATAAAAAATTTACGAAAAATAAAGCTATGGATGATTCCTAGGGTTCCTTTTCCTGACCTCCTAGCATTCTCGGACACTTATGTCTTGTTTGATTACTCCCCACGAGCGTTCAATATCAGCCCGAGTGTTAGTTGTTTCTAATATAGTGTTGAATAAGGTTAAAACAATAATGGTATGATCTTTAGGACCAAGCTCAATATTGGGTTGCCTTGTAGTAGTTACTATCATGAAGGGAAGAAAACAATCAAAGAATCGAAAGGAGATATATACAATTTTCAATGATAATCATGCATACAATCCTCCTGAGAGATATGTAATATCTCCCCAGTATGGTCGCCAAATAAATGTTGAGGAAAATATATGAATAATATTACTCAAGTAATTTTGAATCTTGGCTGGCTAAGACAAGATAGTCGGGAATATCACCCTATGTTTTATAGCCTCAAAAATATTTTCCCAATCCACAAGTATTATTTACAAGAGTTTAGGCTGATTTTTCTTATGAAATGAATGTTACAAAATAACATAATTTTTTTTATATAAGTTTCTATACAGATTACAAAAAGTAAATGCGGAGATCAAAAAGAAAAAGTAACCAAATCATCAGTACACACAAATGAGACATACTAGCAATCTTCTTTATTTCATTCCAAGAAATCAAAAGTGTTTCTCTCCTACAAAACCCCTCTTAGGGCATGGACCAAAGTCTAATTTAGATATCCCTGATGAAAATGATACAAAATAAATTTGACAAGAAGTAAAAACTAAACTTTATAATCTGGATCAGTTTTCCACAAACTGTTGCCAATTTGACTTTGCACAATATCCTTTATCAGCTATGAAACTTAATCCATAAACATAGAAGTATACACATACTATCAAAGATATATCAACACCTCTAAAACAAGCATCTGAATGATTTGGTTCAGTTATGAATCTTGCTGTCTACAATATGACCCTATTGTAAAAAAGAGAGTTAGGCTTTGAATGAACTCAAGAATGAATGAAAATTGAAACTATCTCATGAAAACAAAAGAGAAAACCTTGGTATTGCTTTCTCCTTCTATTGTCCTTCTCATTTAGCTTTTATTCCTTCCAAATAATTTGAAGTAGTTCAACTACTTTCTTTAGTTAAGTTAGTTTGACTTAACTAATTTAGTTTAGGAGAGATAATAATAATAATAATAATAGTTAAGTGTCTTTATTTAATAATAACTAGGTAGGTGGGACCCCTTGTGACTCCCTTCTTTTATTATTTTCAAATTATAAAATAAAACACAATTGGATAATCATTTAAACACATGCCACCTTGTAACTCCCTTAAATACCTTCAAAATTTGAATATTTAAATATCATAAATAATTCAAATCATATCCAAAAATATGTAAATATCCACATAATCCACATTATCCCCAAAGAATAGCTTGTTGTCCAAACTTTCTGCAGACCACTATCTTCAACAACTCAATCATAAAAACACACAAATTAAAATCCATACTTGCCACTCTGAGAGGCAATCCTTCTTTTATCACTGTTGTTCCCCTTTGACTTCCCGGAAGTAGCCTTAGGTTGATTTTAACCTTGAGGTTGTATCTCACTAATATCATGGGAACAATCATCCTTTAGATACATACAGAAGGACATTGATTTTGAAGAGTCATTTGAAGGAGTGGAAGAGGAGGCAACAACTTTGCCTTTATCTTGCACATGGGGGACATTAGTTTTAAGCCTTTTACTAGCATGAGAGGATTAAACATGTGAATTCATAGGGGCAATTCGAACATTAGGATTTACAGGTGGTGGAGGAGGTAATGACAAATTGGGCCATCCACGATGGTGAGAGACAGTCGTATTGACAATATCTTTCCATCCATAATTTGCAGGGACTTCTGGTTGCATGGACACATGAGAAGGCACAAGAATACCAGGGATATTTTGCAGCTAGAAGGGAGGTATATTTGGTTGGGGTTGTACTATCCCTTTCCCATTCTAGTTGAAGAACCAATCTTGGAAAAACTGGTTCAGTTCTTGGGGGTCAGCATCAAAATGAATGGATAATCTAGGCCTTCTAGGCCCTCTGCTCTAGCTACCTCTTCCTCTATTATTTCTTCCATGGATACCCCTACTGAAGAAACACATCCTGTATGCAACAATTCATTAGTAAGTATCCCTTAACAAACCATGCATGACATTATGCTTGCATGAAACAAATTTGGCTCAGGAATTAACTCAAGACCCATGCAAATCCATCCATAAGAAATCATTTTATAATTTCCATGTGAGTAGGGGGTGGATAGGGTTCATGGGACATATCGAGGGAGTGTAATGAGAAAAAAAGTGATATAATGAGGGGAAAAATGCCTGAGTTCAACTCAACAATAAATAAAATAATTTAATTGTGCAATCAAATACCAAAAATATCAATCACCAACCATTACTGTGTCGAATCATTTGTCACTATTTTACAGAGTTTTTAAATTTATTTTATAGATCAGGGCTTGTTAAAATGAAATTGGGATTATGAGGGGGATATAATGAGAGAAAAAGTGGTAGCATGACAGGGAACTAATATGGATATTGTTCATATAAAAATAAACCAAATCAAATAATTAAACATATCTCTGTTCAGACCACCATAATTCAATCAACATTCACTTTCAAAACTACCATTTAAACTGTCACTTATTTCTACAGATCGTTTGCTGGATTCCAAAAACATAATTCATATGCCCAATAATACTCAATTACAATAGTCTTTTCATCTATATAAATTTAATATAACAATCATGACAACAATATTGCCATTTATATAATAACACAACAACCTTTTGAGCCAGAATCATTCATATTCCAATGCTAAATCCTTTTCATTTTAAAACCAAATAGAAATATGCACAATGATTCCAGCCATCCACACCCAATATTTATTCCTTAAACTCAAATAAGAAAATGCCCAGTATTAACCACCATTATCCATTGTCTAAACATTGTTTATCATAATCAATTGAGCGTTAAAACTCATAATCAGGCCCTCTGTTTCTTTCACACACATGTGTCTCTTTAAAAACATAATCAACATAGGGATTGATTCAAACAACATTCAATAATTAACATGCAACTCTAAGCCCAAACTTATCGTAAATTTAACATGTAGATACTTCTTTTAAAAATTGCCCAACGAGAGACACAGTCATATCATGCCCAATCGACCAATAAAACACACAATGCTCCTTATCCTTGACTGGATTTGCAACGATATCAAAATAATTATTAGGGTTTAACACAACGCACAGAGAGTCATAATAGACTACTCAATTAAAGGAATAAGTCTCTGAAGACACAGACAGCTCGTTCCTCTTTCAAATTCACCACAGACATATAATATTTAACAATATTCTTGACGGTGAGGGTTATTAAATGAAATTAAACCACCTTCAATAGAGAACGAAAGGAAATGACTGCTTAAAAGCACTATAAAAAGAATTCCCAAGCACAACCTATGGCCAACCAAAGAATATATACAAAGATTCCATTTAAATTTTTGGGTGATATTAAACCCGACTGTGCAATTCTTCCCATAAAAAATGATAATGAGGGAAACACCATGATAAATAATAGCTCAGGGCCTGGACAAAACATGGCAATAAACACTCCAAATCTTAACAGTTCACATTGCAACCTGGAGAAACGAAACATATCAACCATAGAGACGAAAGGAGTGACAAAACTTAACACCAAGGCTGGTTGCAAAACCCATGCGCAAAGAAAGATCTTACTAAACTATAATCATAAGTTCCATAGAGAACCAAACCAAAAACCCCATGTTAACCGAACATGTATTTATGTGCTTTAACCAATAAACCCATGCAAAGACTACACACAACAAGAAATAACTATTCTTCTTTATTTAAAATTTCAATAGTCTATAATACACAAGAAGAATCCATAGACACAACATTGATACACAGTCCAAAAACTTAAGAAAAACATAGATCTCAAGCAATTCTAAGCCAAAAATCGATCCATAACGTAGAGAAACCATCATGGATGGAAAAAAAGGAACCATACCTGGAAAATATTTATCGAGGGAGAGAATTAGACTGTATCTTCCTTCACAACCAAAAATCGCGGAGCATCAACAACCACTAGAGCCAAAAACTAAATGCAAGTATGGCTAGGGTGATGGGCCTCGAGGGTTGTTTGAGTGATGTGCAGTAAATGCACCTCACTTCCTTTCCCATCCTCATTCAATTCAACGTACAAGCCATCCAACTCACCATAACACTAAGCATTAATCAACCACATATTTCATTGTCATATCACAAATTGCATAGTGCGCCCCCCTAAGTAATGTAAAACTCTTTTAACAATAAAAATGTGTCATAATATTACCCCATGTGTTTCCACATAAATATTTTAACAAAGAGCATAAGTCTAGAAGAAAGGGTTTATGGGCCCTCCTTTTTTCACAATTATACATAACCTTAGGGCTTGTGTATAGTCCTTTAATTCGAAAAATATCCCATATCATCCCTTTATCAAGATCATAATAAAACCAATTAATCCATGTTGAATTGTGATTTCAAAACCAAACTGATAATGATCCCTTATCCATAAGGAAATCTTAATAAATTTCGCGAATGAACATTAAAACCATCCAGTTCCACACAATAATCAACCACCATCTTATGTCATCATAACAATAAAAAACATGAATTGAACCATCAAACTATAGAAGACTATGCTGGCATCAACATAACAACAAAAAAACGCATAAGTGAAACATATCCATGATGGCACCATTAGTCTACAAGGGGGTCCCACCTACTAGTTTATTATTATTATTATAAATAAATAATAGAGCTTGGAAATCATTTGTGAGCATTATTCATCGTTGCGTTTTTATGCGTCAACAAACTGGCGACTCCACAGGGAAATCTGTTTCCAATAGATTAAGAACTCATAATGTCTCGTTTCATAGACCAGGTAACATAGATAAAGGAAATATACATCACAATGATTATGCAACATGGGGAAGTGAGCAGCTTAAGAGAAAAATGATTTGGGATTTTGGGAATAAATTATGGAAAATGTTACGTATGAGGGGGTTATTCTTGTGTGCATAACATTCAATTAATCATATTGAAAGCGTTCTTTTCTTTAAAGAGAAAAACTCTGGTGTGCTCTTTTTGAATCTCAGAGTGGAGGGAAGAAAAGGAAATCATAAAATAGGGATAAAAAACCCATAATCTTATCTAACAACAATATTAGAAGCAGATAGCAATTTCAATGATGTCTTCAAGGGGAGACATCATGACAGTTGTGTACCCTGATTGTTATTGATTAACAATACTTGCAGAATAGAATCACCGTGGAAAAATTGATCCAAAATTTTAATTCTGACAAGAAAAGAAGTCAATAAAATAAAACATTAGAAATGAAACAACAGAAAGAGATAACAACAAAGAAAAATCAAAGAAATAAAACAAACTATAATACATGATTAATTCCATACAACATTTAAGCTTTCAATATGGTTCAACACAGTGTTTTAAGTGGGAATCGTTGGTGCTATAGGAAAACAACCACTCTTCCAAGTCCTTTAGAATATAAGAATTGGCGCCCAAGACAAAAGAGATTTTAAAAGGACCCAACCATAACTTTTGAAACTTTTGAATGCCTTCCTCTATCAGCATGAGATGAATCCCACAACAAGACTTTCTCATTGACCTTAAATATGACATCTTTTGTACTTTTATTGAAATATTTATTAACAGTTTGTTGTCTTCTCTTTATGTTCTCCAAGGAAAACATCATTTGTTCTTCTAAAGACAACAATACATTTATCCTTTGAGGGATATTAGAAGAATTCAATTCTTCAATTTGTAGCATCAACCTTAAAGAATAAAGTTCTAGCTCGGTAGGAAGAATGTCTTCTTGACCATAAACAAGCTGAAAGGGGGTACAACTAGTTCTCACCTTGATGGTAGTGAAATCTACCCAAAGGGTGTAAGTGAGGAGGGTGTGCCATTAGCGGGGCTTATCTCTGATGAGCCTTTTGATAATTCTAGCCAGATTTTTGTTAGTAGGCGCGCCTTGCCCATTTCCTTGAGAGTGATATGCTGATGAGGTAAAATTTTTAACTCCCAGTTTAGCTAGAAACTGAGTCATCTTAGCAGAAATAAAAGAAGGATTGTTGTCTATAATAATTTCCAAAGGAATACTAAATATGGAAAATATATTAGTTTCAAGGAAATAAATAACCTGCTCATCCCGTGAGTGCTTAAGTGGGACAACTTTAGTCCATTTCGTAAAATAGGTTGTGGCTCTCAAGATAAATAAATTCCTTGCTAAAGATGGAGGATTAATAGGACCGATAAATTCTAGACACCATTTTGAAAAAGGAAATTGAGGGAGGACAGGGTTTAAAGGCATGGAAGAAAGACGCTCTTTCCCAATGAACTTTTGGCACTTGTCACAAGATCTTGAAAAATTATAAGAATCATGAAAAATTGAAGGCCAATAGTACCCTTTTATGATAATATTAAAAGCAATAGTTTTAGAAGAAAATTGGCCACCTACATGTACAACAAAATTTGAACATCCATGGTTTTTGTTGGCCCTTGGTTATGGAAGGAAGTGAAGAACAAGGAAGAAAAGGTGAAAATCGAACTTTGTGGGTGATCCGGATTATTTTCGGCACGAAATGAGAGCGGAGATATAATAAAGAAATGTACAGAGATATTGCAGATATTCAATAATATAACAGAAATGTATTAGAGATGAAACCATAAACACAGATATATAGTAATACACGATTTCTATTAATGAAAGAAATGTACAGAGACTGTAAAAATACAGAGTGAAAGACTCGCTAGAATG
>JZKD02S0121951.1:184793-220820 GCA_000966675.3 Picea glauca | reverse complement strand
GGCTCAATCATGCCTTTGGATATCATTGAGAACCTCGATCTCGAAAAAACTTCATTTAGGCCCTCAAAATGGCCCCGAAAGTTAAAACCTGCTAAAAATAGTAAATTGCCAAAATTGCCAGAAAGCCGTTTTGAGCCATTTGGAAAAGGTAGGTGGCCACCGATATCCACCTGGATCAGTGGGAGACAAAGTTATTGCCACTAGGTTGAAGCAAGCAAAAGAGAAGAAAAGATGGAGCGAAGCAAGGAAATGCATGTTGTTGGATGAGGAGATCAAGGATGACAAATCAACAAGGAATATGGATCTTGGACAACTCATCAAGCGAAAAAATCCACCGTTGGATTCTTTGGAGCACCATGTGAGAAGGAAGGAAAGATATGTTGGTGAAGCCCAAAAAAAGCGGGTCAAGTTGGCCTAGGGTTTTGGTATTTTAGGGTTTTGGCACCTAGGTTTCGGCCTAAGGTTGTCGGTGAGGTGTTGTAATGTATACATAGAGGTCTAAAGGGACTAGGTTTGGTTGGTAATTATGCAGTACAATATTGTTGTTGATCTAGCTATAGTATTGAGTGAGGGATCATTGTATTGAGAGAGAGAAGTGTTGAGAGAGAGGAAGCCTTCTGGTATTGTAGGATCTTCTACTGTGTGCAAAGGTCAAGTCCTGTAGCTAGGTGCGCAAGAAGAGGAAAGAAAGAGAGAGAAGAAAGTGAATATGCTAGTTGAGAGTGTAGATAAGAATTGTATGCTTGACCTTAATGAATCATAATCACATTTCTGTGGACATATCCCTAGAGAGAGGGTGAACCACGTACATCTATTGTTGTGTGTGTGATTGATGCTTTGATCTCTGTCGTTGTTGTATTGTTACCTGACTTATTGTATTAGATCAAATCTATAGCTATGAAGGATAGATATATCTTGTTGAATGATAGATGTGTGATGTATTGTTGTTTTAATAGATCCACTTGCTACTCCCCTGGTTGTAGAAATATCTATCTTGAAACCCCCTCATAGCTGCTTCGGGTGAGACTGCATCTGATTCACAAGTGTTTTCGAAAGGGCCAGTATCTAGGGCTTGTTGGTTCACTCTTGGAGTTGAACCTTGGGTTTGCCCCTCTTCCAACAAATGGTTTCGTTTATGATACAAGAATATTTGTGAGGGAATGTCAAGGTAGTTCCCATCGAAGACAAAGATTCAAAAGTGGATAGAATATCAAGAAAGGTTCTTCTTTGAAGCCCAAAACAAGAACCCTAATCTTAGTACAGAGGATTGGTTGGAGAAATATATCTTTACCGACATTCATGAGATATTCTTTGGAGGGATCCATCAAGAGCTACATGAGTGGTTAGCTAGGTTAGTAGATACACAGTTCGAGATAAGACCTATATCTCCTATAGTTTGGACATTGGCACTGATCTAGAAAGTTAAAAGGGTTGATAATGTTGTATCCAGGGTAGTAGATCACTGGTTTGATAGTACCATTGGAGGGTATATCACTGAGTTTGTTGTTGACAAAGTAGAGTCATACAACCAAGCTGAAAGATATTTCTTTAAAGGACCTAGAGGAATTTTTTTACAAGTCCTGAAGTTGAGACTCAACATGATGTTGCATGAGAAGAACATCTTGAATATACAGTAGATCAAGAAGATTTGAAAATGCTAATGTTCAAAAACTTGGACAACAACAATGACACATAAGCGAGACATATACACAGTGGAAGAGTGTTTCGATGGGTTCACCCTGAGAACCTCTTTAAGCAAAACTATGGGGAAGAGGCTTTCTACAGTGGAGAAGAGGCAGATCTGACGGATGAAGAACATTCAGAACCCGTGGGGCCAGAGGGAGAAGCAGCTGAAGAACTTCACTGAAATAATCTAGAAACATCAGGAACTATGCAAGCTACTGAAGTAAGTAATATCAATCCTCTTTTTGTTTCAGAAACACTGAGTAATCAGAACATTCCAAATCACCAGAGTTCGCAGAGCCCTATTACTAGCAGCTCAACATCCACTCAGACATGAAACCTAGGCAACTCCATGGAAGATGAGATGAGGCTCCCTATATTTAGAGGAGATGGATCTAAAGATCCTGATCACCACTGGTTCCTGTGTGAGGCCGTATGGAACATTAAAAATATTACTGACGAAGCTGTTAAAAGAAACCATTTTAGCACTACACTGAGAGACGACGCATTGAGCTGGTACATGAAGCTTGTCCAAGGACTTGCGCATCCTAAGACATTGAATGAGATCAAGAACACGTTGATTGCAGAGTTTAAGAAACTTAAGTCGGAGTCCCAATGTATTACAGAGTTGAAAGAGATCAAGAAAAAGGTAGCTGAACCTGTTTGGGAGTTCAATCAGAGATTCAATACCCTCACAGGAAGATTGACCTTTAATATCTCGGACAAGTAGAACAAATAATGGTTCATCACTACTCTCTTACCACATATCAGAGTCCCCCTGATGAAATAGAAGATTTCTTCACAGGCAGAAGAATTGGATATCGCCATGAAGCTTGAATCAGCCCCTATGGGATAATCTAGCTCAGGTATGAGTCAAAGCTTGAGCCAGCTAACTAGTTTGTCTCTATAGGCCGAAGACATGAACACAAACAAGGGAAAAGACAAAAGAGAAGACATATGGTGTGTCATGTTTAGATAAAAGGGTCATGAAAAGGAAAACTACCCTCTATCTAATGAATACTTGGCTTCTAGAGCTCCGATCCCCTTGAAGCAAGTCACCTTACCTTGGTGCGAAGTATGCATAAATCGACATTGTCTTGGTGAGTGCTATTACATGCAGAAATATGTTCAGTCACCCACAAACTTGTATTTCAAATTCTGTAAATCATTAGGGCATGACGATAGAGATTTCATATCTTATGATATCATGCATGAAATATCAAGAGACATATACAAGATCCAAGGCGAAGTACATCAAGAAGGAAACAATGCGTAGTATAACTCCTCGGGAAGAGGAAACTTCAATCCCCTCTGTGGATATAGAGGAAGAGGACGAGGAGGAGGAATGGGTTGAGGTCATGGAAAAATAATATGTTATAACTGTGCACAACCAGGAAATCTAGAAAGGGACCATCAGAACCCTTGTACCACTTGCAATTATTGCAACTCCTTCGAGCACGTCATTGAGGACTACCCTGTGCTGCTATCCAAGCTTTAGGAAAGACGAGGACCCCAACAGAACCCACAAGTGAAATTGATCTATGTTGAACTTCATGGAGAAGAACCTAGAGTCGTTGTTATTACTTGAGGAGGTACTACCACAGGAGTGGATATAATGACCCAAGGAAATATCACCGAAGACTCAGGCATCAGGAAAGATGTAGAGAAGACCCAAAATTTTGATGCGAAGAAAGAAAGACAAATATTTGAGGAAGCAAGGAAAGAGTTCAAAGAAGATCAAGGTTCTTCCTCCAAAACACGACCAAAAATCAAAGAATATGGGATGCCTCAGGAATTTGATCAGTCGGCTTCTCCAAAAGGAGGAAAAGAGGTTAGTAAGCTCATTGAATTTTTATATACTTGTATTAAGTTAATTCAGGATGAGAACAATGTGCAAGAAATACAGAACTTAATTAGATAGTATGAGTTAGGGAATATAAACCCCTTACTGAATAGGGTAGTACACAAAATTGGTAATAAGAGAAGGACAAATAAAGAATTACATTTGAATGCTCAAATATGAGAGTATGATATAGACTATGTGGTCCTCGACTTAGTGTCGGAGGTCAATGTCACGAAGAAGAAAACTTGGGCACTAATGGGAAAACCAAGGTTGATATATTCCCCTATCAGACTTAGGATGGCTAAT
This sequence comes from Picea glauca, assembly GCA_000966675.3. NCBI lineage: Eukaryota > Viridiplantae > Streptophyta > Pinopsida > Pinales > Pinaceae > Picea > Picea glauca. Next base: position 216,988 of record JZKD02S0121951.1, on the reverse strand, counting down.
CAACAAGCTATCAACCCATTCTGATGATTGGAGCATGTCCCTATGGACATCGATGGAGTTAGAACCTTTTCATATTTTGAGGTAATTGAAATTGTTGATGATATATGCCCTTACCTTGCATTACTAGGAATTGATTGGGCCTTCAACAATTCCACTATTGTTGATTTGAAGAAAAGACATATGAAATTTGAAAGAGATGGCCTTAGGGTCATTCAACCTTAGATCCAGATGAAGGTACGTGATACACAGAGCCCATCGGAGAAGAAGATCACACATACGAATTGGAAAACATCTACAAACTAGTAGCCAGACAACAAGATTACATCAACCCTACAGCCGATGGGAATCTAAGCTAGCGAAGTGACAGTGCATGCTCATTAGATTCATAAGAAGCACTGGAGAACTGACAGAACCAGATGTATGAATTATTTACCAGAAGATGTGCTAGATTAACTAGAGAAGTTTGTTGGATTGGCACAACAGTGAGTAACTTACCCACATTTGATGCTCTGAACCCTTTAGAATCCTTCCTATCATATTTTGAAACAAGTGTACCAATACAACAGATATTGTTGGCAATGGATGAGGCCCTGAAAGCCACGCCAACAAGATGGTGGGGGGCACATAAAAGAAATATCACATACTGGACCTATGTCGAACCTTAATGACAACGTGGTTCTCATCACAAGCAATAAGTTGGGAAGTAAGATATACCGGTCAAAGTTTCCCAAAGGACCACGTGTGAAGATGTGAAGAGGCCTAGAGTGACATTCCTCAAGAACAATGGGTGAAAAAATTCATTAACACACTGGACACAACCCCTATCAACTGGTACCTTCAAGAGGATCTATGCCTCATCACTAGAGATTGGGAGGGTATGATTCAGAACTTTGTAACCACCTTTTTATTTGAGATTGAATATCCTTTAGTAGAACAATCATTTTAGATTGTGATAAAGAAGGTATTCAAGGAATCATATAGCCTCCCTATGGAACAAGAAGAGGACGAATGGACTGCGCCTTTACAAAAATTGCAGAGTTGCTACAACATCAATGCCGATGACGATGATGATCCCAGGAAGGTAAACATTACTGAAACATAAGGCCAAAGAAATGTGGAAGGACTAGGACTTGAGCTACCATTGATTGGTCATCCAATCAAGATTAAAAAATTCAACATTGGGATAGAGGAGACACCGAATCTTGCCAATGTCGGAGATTATTGGGATGTTTCTACCATTGACAAGATTGTAGATTTACTGCACGAATATTAGGACTTGTTTTCAACCAATTTCACTGATATGAAGGGTATCAAAGGTCCTATGGGAGAAATGAGAATCCCTTTGAAACTAGGTGCGAAGCTAGTCAAGCAAAGACCCTACATATTGAACCTGAAATATAAGGAAAAAGTGAATATTGAGCTCGACATAATGCTAGAAGTAGGGATTATTGAACTTGTCGAAGAGTCAGAGTGGATTATCCCTATGGTCATGCAAGACAAGAAGAAAGGAGAAATAAGAATATGTGTGGACCTCAGAAAGTTGAATGATGCCTATCTGCATGACCCTTTCCTTATACCATTTACTGATGAAGTATTAGAAAATGTGGGAGGCCAGGAGGTATATTATTTTACAGATGGATTTTCAGGATACCATTAGATCCAAATTGCTAAGGAGGACCGCCAAAAGACCACATTTTCCACATAATGGGGATCCTACCAATATCCAGTAATGCCATTTGGATTGAAGAATGCCCCAACCATATTTTCCAGGGTGGTGGTTGAAGTATTCAAAGAATTTTTGCATAAATTTTTAGAAGAATATTTTGATGACTGGGCTGTGTTTAGTTTGTTGAAAAATCATATTGAATGTCTAAGGCTAATGTTGGATAAATGCAGGCAATGTCAAATTTCCTTGAATCTGAAGAAGTGCATCTTCTTCTCACCATTTGGAGTGTTATTAGGCCACATTATATGCAAGTAGGGATTGCTGGTTGATCCATCTAAAATTGCAATTATAGTTGATTTTCCACCTGCTACTTCAGTCAAACAACTGCGCACTGCACTAGGACATACTAGATATTACAGGAAATTCATTAAAGGCTATTCCCAAATCAAAGCAATGATGGAGAATCTGTTGAAGAAGGATTTTCAGTTTGGCTGGACAGACGAATGTCAACAGAGCTTCGACACGCCGAAACCCAAGATGGTCACTGCGCCCATTCTGGTTTTTCTAGATTGGAGCAAAGAGTTTCATGTGCACGCCGATGCATCTTCTATTGCATTGGGAGAAGTACTAGCACAACTGGGAGAAGGGGAGATTGACCACCATTATATTTTGCTAGCAGAAATCTATCTACAATGGAGATCAACTACACTACTACCGAGAGAGAAGGATTAGCCATGGTGTATGCATTGCAAAAATTCTGCCACTACTTGTTGGGAGGCCACTTTAAAATGTTTACAAATCACTCCGCACTAAAATATATAGTCAACAAGCCAGTGTTGGGGGGAGAATATGCATATGGATTCTGTTGTTTCAAGAATATGATTTTGAAATCATAGTTAATCCAGGAAGAATGAACAAGGGTCCCGACCACTTGTCGAGGCTAGAACATGGTGAAGAACCCACCAGTTTGGAGGATACACTGTCGGATGCACAACTTCTCTCCATTAGAAATATTGATGAACACTTCACAGACATAGTCTAGTTCCTATCAACAGGAATGGCACCTATTGAGTATACAATTCCCCAGAAGAAACAACTAGTGGTGCGCGCTGTAGAATTTTCACTTATAGCTGGTCAACTATACAAACTGGGACCTGATGAGATACTAAGAAGATGTGTTATGGAGACAGAGCAACCATTGATCCTTGCAGAAGCTCATGAAGGCTTCATAGGAGGACACTACGCAGGGAGAGAAACTTCACAGAAGGTCCCGAGAGCTGGCCTTTGGTGGCCCATCTTACACAAAGATGCTAAAGATTATGCGAGAGCCTGCGATGTATGCCAGAGAATTGGGAAACCATCCAGAATAGATGAAATGTCATTAGCACATCAGATGAACCTACAAGCATTTGAAAAGTGGGCCATTGACTTCGTGGGACCTATAAACCCACCAGGAAAGCACACAGGAGCAAGGTATATCATTACTGCGACAAAATACTTAACTAGATGGGCCGAAGCCAGAGCAGTTAAAGACTGTAGTGCAACTATAGCTGTACGTTTTATATTTGATGACATAATAATCAGGTTTGGATGCCCCAAGTTCTTTATGAGTGATCAAGGTACACACTTTATCAATAAGACAATTGAATCCCTGACTAAATAATTTGTAGTCCACCATCAGAAGAGTACACCTTACCATCCACAAGAAAACAGAACAGTTGAAGCATTCAATAAGATATTGGAGACAACATTATCGAATATTTTCATTGTGAATAGGGATGACTAGGACTTAATAGTACCTCCAGTACTATGGGCCTATCGAACCACTTGCTATAAATTAACAATGCAGACTCCTTTCGAGTTGGTTTATGGTCTCGAAGTTGTTGTCCCGATGGAATACTTGGTACCAAGCTTAAGAATTGTTTCTTTTACAGGTATGGATGACACTGGTGTTTTTTAGGAAAGGCTCGCACAATTGGTTGAACTGGAAGAAGACAGATTCATTGCAGGATTCCACCAGCAGGTTCAGAAGGAACGAGAGAAGGCATATCATGATAGGAACATCAAGAATAAGGCACTCAAGAAAGGTGATTTAGTACCGGTGTATGACGATAAGTTTATAAGACACCCAGGGAAGTTCATAATGCATTGGCCTGGACCATATGAGATCGCCTATGTTACAGAAGGAGGAGCTACACAACTGAAAACATTGAAGGGAGAATGGAAGGAAGGATTGGTGAATGGGAGTTGGCTGAAGTTGTACTATGAAAACCAACTGCCTTGCAACTCTTAGTAAAAGCATGAGAAAAATGGTCTAATTACCAGGTGTAGTTGAAACTGGGTACCAGACACAAAAAAGACAGTCTGCATAAGGAGGGAGAGGAGGCATAAAGTAGAAACCAAGGCTTCCCTGCGTAGTCCAAAGTCAAATAAAAACAAAAGGATCGGATCCAAAGTGCCTCGGGACGAGTCAAAAGTGAGTGTTGGGGACCTGTTGGCCCTTGGTTATGGAGGAAGTGAAGAGAAAGAAATAAAAGGTGAAAAGTGAACTTCGCGGGAGACACAGTGACTGTCACTGGGTCGAAGCAAGAAAAGAGAAGAAAAGATGGAGCGAAGCAAGGAAATGCAAGTCGTTGGATGAGGAGATCAAGGATGACAGATCAACAAGGAATATAGATCATGGAAAACTCATCAAGTGGAAAAAACCACCGTTGGATGCTTTGGAGCACCGCGCGAGAAGGAAGGAAAGATAGGTTGGTGAATCCCGGAAAAAGTGGGTCAAGTTGACCTAGGGTTTTAGACACCTAGGGTTTTGTTCTTTTAGGGTTTTTGCACCTAGGTTTCGGCCTAAGGCTGTCGGTGAGGTGTTGTAATGTATAAATAGTGTTATAAAGGGCCTAGGTTTGGTTGGTAATTCTATAGTATAATATTGTTGTTGATCTAGCTATAGTATTGAGTGAGGGATCATTGTATTGAGAGAGAGAAGTGTTGAGAGAGAGGAGGCCTTTTGGTATTGTAAGATCTTCTGCTATGTGCAAAGGTCAAGTATTACAACTGGGTGCGCAGGAAGAGAGAGAAAGAGAGAGAAGAAAGAGAATATGCTAGCTGAGAGTGCATATAAGAACTGTATGCTTGACCTTAATGAATCATAATCACAGTTCTATGGACCTATCCCTAGAGAGAGGGTGAACCACGTACATCTATTGTTGTGTGTGTGATTGATGCTTTGATCTCTGTCGCTTTTGTATTGTTACCTGCCTTATTGTATTCGATCAAATCTATAGTTGTGAAGGATAGATCTAGCTTGTTGAATGATAGATGCATGATGTATTGTTTTTGTAATAAATCCACTTGATATTCCCCTAGTTGTAGACATCTCTATCCTACAACCCCCTCATAGCTGCTTTGGGAGAGACTACATATACTTTGCAGGTGTTGCTGAAAGGGCTAGTAGCTAGGGCTTGTTGGTGCGCTCCTGGAGTTGAACCCTGGGTGTGCCCCTATGCCAACAGTTTTCTTGTAACAATTTATGTGATTCCTCATTATTTACACAACAAAATAACATACCATTGGCAGATATCCGAAACAAGAAGTCTCCTAAAATGACATATCTAGAAGATTAAAGACAAAACCTTCTCCTTTGATGAGTATCTAAATTATATGGACACCTCTGATTTTGCAAGTAATACACCAAATCTTTATACCATGGATGTTCAACTACAAGAAGGATTTGACTATCAATATAAAACAGTGCCGACAAAGGATTATCATGTTCATTAATTTCTTCACTTGACTCAACATGTTGAGCCAAGTGAAAGGATAAGTCACATACCTTAATGGTTTTTGAAGTCATGATAGTTAAATCATGCTCTTGGATCTTTTAAAACCAATGTGCAAGCTTCCCTAAAATATAAGTCTGTGAGAGAAAAAAATTGACAGTAGGTAAAGGGACTTTTACCAGCGTGTGCTTACCTAATATAAAGTGGCGAAATTTCTCCACAACTTTAACAAAGAGAAATCATGTTTTTCAATATAAGAATATTTAAATTCATCATCTAATAAGATTTGACTCATGTAAGCTACTGGTTTTTCATTATTCTGGTCATCACATTGCATGAGGATAGAAGAGATTGCTTCCTCTGTAGCATTAGTGTATATAATAAAATCTTTCTCAAAATCAGTCTTCGCCAAATCCAGTGTGGAACTGATTGCCTTCTTAACCCTTACAAAAGAATTTTCAATGTCATCGGTCCAAGAAAATGAGCTATATTTCTTGAGAAGATTGTGAATTGGTTTGATCATTACAACAAAATTAGGAACAAACCTATGGACAAAGTTGATGATTCCCATAAATGCTTGAGCCTCCTTTTTGGAAGTAGGACAAGGAAGATTTAGGATATCAACAATCCTTTCGGGATCTATGCTTATTACCGAATCATAGACAATATTCCCAAGGATCTTTCCCTTGGTAACACAAAAAATGGACTTAGAATGATTTAAAGAAATGCCAAATTTGTTGCATCGCATGAGAACCTTTCTAAGATGACCAAAATGATCCAATCAATTCTTTGAATATACAGTCAAGTCATCATGATAAATCTGAATAATCTTGTCGATCATATCGTCAAAAGCTATCTGCATAGCTCTTTGTAAAGTGGAACCTGCATTAGATAAGCCAAAAGGCATGCGTTCATAATAAATGTGCCCCAACGTGTAATCAAATTGGTTTTGTATTTTTCTTTCCTTTTTACCTTGATCTGATTATAACCAGAAAAACCATCAAGTAAGGACATCATCTGTGACCCTGCAACTTGCTGTAAAATCATTTCCATATTAGGGAGAGGAAAATGGTCTTTTATGCTCGTTCTTTTCAATGAGCGGAAATCAACGCACAATCGGATATGACTAGTTGTTTTTCGAACGAGAACCAAATTGGAAACCCACTCAGGATACTTAACAGGGGAAATTATCCCAACCTTCAAGAGTTTTTCCAACTCCTTCTGAATAGTTTCTTCAAGTACGGGGTTAATGGGTCTTTGTTTTTTCCTAACCAGTTTTATGCCATCCTTGATAGGGATGACATGTTGTATAAGAGCAGGATAAAAACCACAAATATCCTCATAAGACCAAGAAAAAACATATTGAAATTCATGAAGTGACTCAATGAACTTCAATTTTTCTTCATTAGTACATTGGGCACCTAAACATTCTTTGGACAATCGGGTGTCCCAATGTTCAGGGAAATGGTTTCACCCACTTTCCTTTCGACTCCTCTTCTTTATGTTTTTCTTTTTTGCCTACATCACTTGACGAAAATGAACTTTCTAGAGTAGTAAATCCCTTTAGAATTTTATTGTCTTCCATGGATATAATATCCTTGGGCTTATATGGTTCATTTGGTATGAAAACACAGATGATTTCATCACTAGGGAAGACCTACCATGAATCTACATTGTCAGGGATATGAGGATGATACAAAGATTGAAAAGTGAAATCAGGTCTTTGTGGAAGAATTTGTTGAGTAGGAGAGGTTGCAAAAACAACTAACCTATCAGCCATTGAATTCAGTTCCCTTTTAACATGAGTGATGTTAAATGATAGTAAGTTCGAGATAAACGCACAAACAATTTGGGTGTAGCATTTCATTAACTTGTTGCTCAGAGAATATATTTTACTTACAAGGTTTACAACAAGCTTAGAGTCCCCAAAAACTGTAAGGTGATCACAACCTAAATTATAGGCATTTTAAATGACTAGCAGTAATGCTTCAAATTCAGTGACATTGTCTATACAAGAAAATTCTAACCTATAGGAAAAGTTGTGAATTTTACCTATAGGAGAGTACAAGATAATTCTAGTTCCATTATCTTCGTTGGAGTATGAACTGTCAAAGTACATATGCCACATACCATCCTCTAGGTCAATTGTTTCCAAGGTAGTGTTTTCCTCATTGAAAAATATGAAATACGCTCCTAAGTCCTCCTCGACATAGTTTACATTAGGCTGTGGAATACTCTCTATATACGATGAAATTCTTCCCTCCCTTAGGACTATGATTTTCTTCCCATTCTGAGGAATGGATAAGTGTGTCCCATCGAGTGAGAGGTATCCACCCATCAAATATTTCCAGTCTCTTCCTAAGATGATTGAATAATTACTCACTAACATGTCAATTACCTGAATATTAAGGGTTTTCCTTATTTAAGGATGCACGCACAAAACCAAAGTCACTTCCTTGATCTCACCTATGGTCGATTGTTGTAAACTATTATAAGAGAGCATGCTTCTAGAATTTTCATTTGTATAAGACACACCTAGCTCTTCCATAATAATTTTTGACATTACGCTTGGGCCCAAACCGTCATCAATCATAAAACAATGGGCTATTGTGTCCATAATATTTACAAAAATAAAAAATGGAGGTTTTTTTTACAGTGTCTAAAATTATTTACACCTACTTTATTTATAGTTGAGTCCTCTTCGTTTACCTCTTCAAATAAATTGGTTACGATGGAAGTTTTTCCTTCCATAAAAATTTTCATATGCTTTTGTTGCTTAGGGATGACAACCATGTGATGCAGGAGCATCACTCCATGTCAGCAGTGTGCCAGCTAGCCAACACATCCAACATGCATTTAATGGAGAAAGGGAGAGGCACAACCCTCTCAATTTTGAAATTTGAAATTTCAATAAATTTTGTAAGGTTGTAAGAGCCGACCACACATCTATTTAGGAAGTGGTTGAGGTTTTTTTAAATGGTATCCTACAACAAGCCCATGACATAGTTAGGATTGGGCATCCATTTATGTAATGTAGCCGTAGGAGCCACTATATGATAGTGATATCTCAGAGATGGTGGTTGAAAATAAGCTCATGGGAGCCCTCATTTTGTAAGGAGGAAGTTAGAGAATAATAGGACTTAGGGAGAGAGATAGGAGGGAGACCAGATCATAGAGGTCTCAAGAGAGAGCTGAGACTTGTTACAATCCAGCCTTTGTAAACACCTTATATAGGCATTTCTGAATTAATAGAAGAGCATTTTTTCCAGCCCTGAATTGTCTGTATGTGTTTGCATGTTTTTATGCATTTCATGTTTTGAATGCATAACTGGTGAAGCATTTAATAATTTTCAATTTCTTCCTGTCTTGGAGTTTACGAGTGCAAGGAGTGCACATAGTCCGCAAGGTGTGTGTTGACAGAGGTGAGACAACCTCAGAAAAGCTCAAGAGGGATAGCGTTGAACCTTCATCAGCAGAGGTGCAAGGAGTGCATAGGAAGGAACTTTGCCTCGAGTTCAGGGAATATAGAACTATTGAAGGTTCTGGAGAGCTCTGCCAAGAGGGAATCGAGCGAGTGCATAGAGTGCACTAGGGAACTCTATTTCAAGTTCAGAGAGAAGAAGTGTCGAGGAGAGAAACTTATAGAGTTTTTGAACACTCTGTAGGCTCTGCAAGGTGTGCATCGAGCCGAAGAACGCCAGGTGGGTGTAAGGAGTTTTCTTTTCCAGAAAACTTCTCGAATATGAGTTATTCAAAATATCAGGAGCACCAGGAGTGTGCGAGAGTGGACTTGTTCTAAGTCCATAAGCTCAGAAGAGAAAGTGCAAGAATAACGCGCACACAGAAAACCTTTCGAGGTTTCTGAGTTGACAAAGTGCAAGAGGGGAATCATTTCTATAACGTAGACGAGACCCAAAGGAACCGGTCTTGCAAGAAGAAGAGTTGAAGGTCGAAACCTTCGAGACTTAGAAAATATTCTAAGTCAAAAAGCCAAGAAATATCAGGAGGAAGAGAACAACTGTCATTGGATCAACACTGGGAAGAAATATCCGGATCGTTGAATCTATGTCTAGGCAGCAGGAGGAGAGCGCGTAAGGAGGTCATATCTGGACCGTTAGATCTAGCACCAAGGATCGATAGTCGTCGAATCTGGGAGAATATGTGAGGGGTTTAATCCCTGGGAAGCCACACAGAAGGGTAGAACGGATGGCAGAAACTTCGAGGGAGAAGTGTCAAGTTGTCGTGAACCGTCGAATCCAGAAAAGGTGTGCAAGGTTTAAACCTCACAACAATAGAAGGAAGAGGACTCGTCAAGTCCCGAAAGCATCAGGACCATCCATTTTGGAGGACAGGTGGTAGAGATCTAGATCATTTCATGAATTCAGGGTTCGTGAGTTCAGAGGGCAGACCAAATTCTTGTTTTCACGAAGTCTCGAGTTGTGAGGAGTGGGGAAGGAGATCCATATCATTGGATCCAAGCCACAGGAGAACTGTTGGATCAAAACCTTCGCATGGTATCGTGTATAGGGGGTTCGGGGGTTGAAAGATTTTCTTTTCGACTACAGAAGTCATGAAGTGCCGAGCACTGAGGGCTCATGTGAACATGTGGCACATTCGTTAGGTGGGGACTGCATGGTTGATAGGTGACGTAACAATAAACACCCAGATAAAGGTGGAAGCGGGTGATAGGTGGTGGACACACACCACCTTGGAAGGAGCTAACACATCGTCGACCTTTCACATTTCAGGGTTTCTCAAAGGAGAATCATGAGGGTTCAACACTCCAAATCGTGAATTCATGAGTTGCGAGTAGTGCTAAAGGAGTCAACCCATCATTGACTTATTGTTCTTTGAGATTTCGCAAAGGAGGAGCACGAGGGCTCAACACTCCAACTCGTGAAGTCACGAGTTGCGAGTAGTGCTAGCACTTAGCCCTAGCCAGTGGTTATGTGTGGAAGGTGCTAACAAAGTGGAGCCATACCCGTATTGTATCTTGGGTATCGACATTTGGAGAAAGAGGAGTTGAGGGTCTTTGACTCACGAACTTGCGAGATCGCGAGTCATGAAGGGTGCTTGCGCTAAGGCAAGGTTGTGGTCACATGGGGATGTAAGGATCGCACTTGGTGTTAAGTTGCACAGGGCGGGTTTTCATGAAGGACCTGTGGATTCATTCAAAGGGTTCCAACAGGAGCCCAAAGAGCCATTTCAACTCAGAAGAAGATCCATCCAGAGACCGGGAGGTCGCAAAACCGTCGTGCTAAGGTAGGGGGTGTTGCATCAAGTGGTATCAGAGCGGGATTTTGTTTTCAGATAGCAGACAAAGGGATTGAAAGGAGAAATTATGGTAACATCAAGTGGTATCAGAGCTAACAGATTTTCTGTTTGCATATCACATACAAGAGGAGGACTATGAAGGGATACAGTTTGATACCATCATGTGGTATCAGAGCTAATATTTTCGTCGGTAGACTTCAGGTAAAGGAGATAGTAGGTGAAGGAGGAGACAAAGTAATGATGCTCTGTGAATATTTTTGCAAGGTGTGCAACAAATGATAGAGAACTAGGTGAGCTGTAGGAGCACATGGAGATTCTCTCAGACGTAGAGTGATCCATACGCTTGCCAGGAGGGCAGGTGAAATATGGAAATGGCTATTGAAGGCCATGAGCATGGTGGAAGAGAAGACCACCAGCAGATGAGTAAAGCAGAGATTGATAAAGAACGCGCTGAGATAAGGGCGAGAATGGAACAACTGACATTAAAGATGCAACAGGAGGAAAAAGTACACTGGAGGTACAAATGGCCTCTGAACAGGAAATCCAAATGGCCTGTTCAAAATTTGTTGGCTAGGAAACAACAACAAGAGTTGAGGAAGTGGATGAGGTCTGCTGAAAACCTCAGTGACACAGAGCTGGTTTTCATTTGTGAGCTAGAATTTGGAGAAACCCTCAGTGATGAGGAAGAGAGATCAATTTTAGGTCTCATAAACTGCCAGGAGGGCAGAGATGAATTTTCGAATTTCCAGGTGGGAAATGGAATGAGATCACTGGAGGATCTCATAGACTTTCAAGAGGACAACAACAAAAATTCATATTTCCAGGTGGGAAATGGTATGAGATTAACAGAGGATCTCATAAACTGCCAGGTGGACAGAAGTGGACTTTCAAGTTGCCAGGTGGGCAATGGAAAGAGATCAGTGGAAGATCTCACGTACTACCAAGGGGGTAGTGGTGAAATTTTGGATTTCCAAGTGGGTAATGAGCTGGGATTAGACGATCTCATAGACTATTAGGTGGGTAGCAGAAAATTCCCAAATTTCCAGGTGGGCAAGGGGAAAGAGGTGAGACTATCTGAAAGTATCATGAACTCAGAGGAGAGTTTAGATCAACAAGGAGTGCTGACATGAGAGAATCATAAGATAATTATGATCATTGGAGGAATAGACATGTTCCTACCAAGAAGCCTAGTTGAGGCCAGAGCATGTGTTGCAGATGTAGCAACAACAGGAGGACAACCAACAGAAACTATCATGGAGGAAGAAATGGAGCAGACATTGACGTTTGACCAAGAAGTAGAAGATGAGAATTCAATAGAATGGCTCAAAATTTTCATGCAAGAAGCTGGATAAGAAATCACTGCAGTACTGGAAGATGGAGAAGAAGAAGAAGAAGAAGAGGAAGCAGACAACATGGATTTTGCTGACCTGTGTGAATAATTCAAATCCCTGTAGAAGAGGGTGATATTGAAAATCTTTCACATCCAATAGATCAAGTTGGAGATATATGGAGGAGCATACCAGCCCTAGGAGCAGTTGGAAAAACTTGGACTTGAGCTAACACAAGGAGAGGTGACAGTCAAACTATTACAGGAAGAATCTAAGCAACAACTCAGTAATGAGACTGTACAGCTGGAGTCTATAGAAGAGTGGCCACTTAGTGACACAAAGAGAGATACATATAGTAGGGGATATCGAGTAGATCTTCCCACTGAGAAGACAGAAGTGCAGCAGAGAAGACTGCATAGAAAGAGCCAGCTAGTTGAGCAACTGGAAGAGTTAATTGAAGAAATCATAAGGCTGATGTCGAGTTCAAAAGAAGAGACTACCAACAATGAGAATCTAAGCAGAAGGGAGCCTGCAAGAGCAGCAAATAAGTAATAACAACAACAACAAAGCAGAGGAGCAGATGGACAACTCCATGAGAAAGTTTGGGTTCCAAGTGGATTTCAACATTGGAGAAGAGGAGCTCATGATCAGGAGATCATGATTTTTCTAGCTGAGGAGTATGATGCGGGAGCATCACTCTACGTCAACAGCATGCCAACCAGCCAACACATCCAACATGCATTTAATTGAGAAAGGGAGAGGCGCAACCCTCTCAATTTTGAAATTCAAAATTTCAATAAATTTTCTAAGGCTGTAAGAGCCGACCACGCATCTATTCAGGAAGTGGTCGAGGTTTCCTTAAATGGTATCCTGCAGCAATCCCAGGATGTAGTCAGGATTGGGCATCCATTTATGGAATGTAGCCATAGGAGCTGCTCTGTGATAGCGATAACTCAGAGATGATGGTTGAGGATAAGCTCATGGGAGCCCTCATTTTGTAAGGAGGAAGTTAGAGAATAATAGGAATCGGGGAGAGAGATAGGAGGGAGAGAAGAGCAAAGAGGTCTTGAGAGAGAGCTGAGACTTGTTACAGTCCAGCCTTTGTAAACACCTTGTATAGGCATTTTTGAATTAATAGAAGAGCAGTTTTTCCTGCCCTGAATTGTCTGTATGTGTTTGCATGTTTTTATTCATTTTGTGTTTTGAATACATAACTGGTGAATCCTTTCATAAGTTTCAATTTCTTCTCGTCTTGGAGTTTTCGAGTGCAAGGAGTGCACATAGTCCACAAGGTGTGCATTGACAGAGGTGAGACAACCTCAGGAAATATCAAGAGGGATAGCATTGAACCTTCATCAGCAGAGGTGCAAGGAGTGCACAGGAAGGAACTATGTCTCGATTTTAGGGAAGACATAACTATTGAAGGTTTTGGATAGCTCTGCCAAGAGGGCATCGAATGAGTGCATAGAGTGCACTATGGAACTCTATTTCGAGTTCAGAGAGAAGAAGTGTTGAGGAGAGACACTTAAAAAGTTGTTGAACACTCTGTAGGCTTTGCAAGGTGTGCATCTAGCAGAAGAGCGCCAGGTGGGAGTAAGGAGTTTTCTTTTCCAGAAAACTTCTCGAATCTGAGTTATTCAAAATATCAAAATCACAAAGAGTGTGCGAGAGTGGACTTGTTCTAAGTCCATAAGCTCAGAATAGAAAGCGCAAGAAGAACACACACAGAGAAAACCTTTAGAGGTTTTTGAGTCGACAAAGTTCAGAAGGGGAAGCATTTCTATAACGTAGATGAGACCCAAAGGAACTGGGCTCACAAGAGGAAGAGTCGAAGGTCGAGACCTTCAAGAGTTAGAAAATCTTCTAGGTCAAAAAGCCAAGAAATATCAGGAGGAAGAGAACAACTGTCATTGGATCAACACTAGGAAGAAAGATCTAGACCGTTGAATCTACGTCCAGGAAGCAGGAGGAGAGCACATAAGGAGGTCAAATTTGGACCATTAGATCTAGCACAAAGGACCGATAGTCATCGGATCTGAGAGAAGGTGCGAGGGGTTTAATCCTTGGGAAGCCACACAAAAGGGTAGAACGGACGACATAAACTTCTAGGGAGAATTGTCGAGTTGACATGAGTCGTCGGATCCAGAAAAGGTGCATTAGGTTTAAACCTCATAATAGTAGAAGGAAGAGGACTTGTCAAGTCTTGAAAGCATTAGGACCATCCATTTTGGAGGACAAGTGGCAGAGATCTAGATCATTTCGTGAATTCAGGGTTCGTGAGTTGAGAGGGTAGACCAAATTCTTGGTTTCACGAAGTCCCAAGTTGCAAGGAGCAGGGACGGAGATCCAGACTGTTGGATCCAAGACACAGGAGAACCGTTGGATCAGAACCTTCATGTGGTATCACGTATCCGGGGTTCGGGGGTTGAAAGAGTTTCTTTTTTACTACAGAAGTCATGAAGTTCCGAGCGCTGAGGGATCATGTGAACATGTGGCACATCCATTAGGTGGGGACCATGTGTTTGATAGGTGGCGTAACAACAAACACCCATAGAAATGTGGAAGTGGGTGACAGGTGGTGGACACACGTCACCTTGGAAGGATCCAACCCATCGTTCACCTTTCACGTCTTGGGGTCTCACAAAGGAGGAGCACGAGGGTTCAACCCTCCAACTCGTGAAGTCACGAGTTGCGAGTAGTACTAAAGGAGGCAACCCAGCGTTGACTTCTCAGGCGTCGAGCTTGTGGAAAGGAGGAGGACGAGGGCTCAACACTTCAACTCACGAAGTCACGAGTGGTGATTAGTGCTAGAACTTAGCCCTAGATGGTGGTTATGTGTCGAAGGCACTAACAAGGAGGAGCCATACCCATATCGCATCTCGGGTATCGACGTTTGGAGAAAGAGGAGTCGAGGGTCTTTGACTCACAAACTTGCGACATTGCGAGTCATGAAGGGAGCTTGTGCTAAGGCAAGGTTGTGGTCGCATGGGGATGTAAGGCTCGCGCCTAGTGTTAAGTTGCGTAGGGAGGGTTTTCATGAAGGACCTGTGGATTCATTCAAAGGGTTCCAACAGGAGCCTGAAGAGCCATTTTGACTCAGAATAAGTTCGATTCGGAGACCAGGAGGTCGCAAAACCCTCGTGCTGAGGTAGGGGGTGCTTCATCACCATGTACAGAAGAGTAGCATCAACCTTGATATTAGCCAATTGATTGAGAATGTTGTATTTGGAAGATGGAAGAGGGGAGGGAGTTCCTTGACTGTCAGGAGTTTTAGTAACATGTACAATAGCATTAGGTGAAGTTGAGCTTGGGCTAGAAGAAGTACGAGGGGGATCATATTTTCCTTTTGAAGCATAGGATTTATTCCTAGTGTTTATGATCATAACATCCTCTCGTTATGTGAAATCTAAAACAACAATGGTATTTTCAGTCCTTTTGCCAAATATTTTATCTCTGCCACTCTTCTTTACCTCACCAGTACTATCCTCATGGTGTTCCTCGCAAAAGTTACACCAACTGCGAGGCATGATGGCTTTAGTCTGAAAGTTGTTTTCATTAGGATTCCTAAAGGGTGATGACGAAGAAGATGAGGCCCCAGGGGTAAGTGAAGGGACATTTCTCTTTCGCTCATATGCTATCATTCTATTATTCATATCCTGTACAAATTGTAAGAGGGAGGACATGTTCATTTCTTTAATTGAGTCTCCCTTTGGAATACATGTTCTTTGAAGTTGTTCTTCATACTCTAGACAAGTATGCAGAGCGGAACCAAGATTGTTAATATTTTTTTCTTCAATCCTATGATGATAGGGGGAACATAGATCATTATAGTAATGCATAAAAGTGGCTTGGTTATGAGGGAGAATAAGTTCGGGAATTTGGTTATATAGCTTGGTGAAACGTAAGTTGAAATACTTGATAGTCTCACCGTCTTAGTATGCAATGTTATTATCTTCTCATAATTGTTCGGCTGGGATTTTAGATTGCCCATAAGTTGATTTAAACTAGTAAACTAACTCCTCCCAAGTGGAAAGGATCTTGGGAGGGAGGTCAAAGAAATATTCTGTTGCTTTCCCTTCAAGGGAATTAACAAATAAACACATACAAGTATCATTGTCATTATCTCCTATATTGTGTCAGACATTAGAAATTCAACCAAGTGTTCATTCGTAGTGACCGTGCTATTTCTTGAAAACCTAGGGAGATTCTCTTTGAATTTTGGAAGTGGATGAGTAGCAAGTGCTAGGTTTAGAGGAGAGGATACATGCCACGTGGTAGTAGTAGCATCTTCTTCGAATTGAAAGAGTCCATACTTCTTTATGACCTTAGTGGGGTTGGTAGTAGATTGGAAAAGGACTTGATGGCTATACAAGCTACCAATCACTGATGATGATGAATATTGAGATGAATAAGCACCTTCAGTGCCACCAGATTCACCCATAGATGTCATTTTGTGAATGATGAGTAAGGGAGAGAAATATGAACTAGATGAATCAGAGAAAGTTATCCTTAGAGTACCTTGTTGGGTTGACAAAACAATGTTTATTCTTCCTATTTTAGTGATAGCGTTGATCTCAGGTGATAATCCTCTTCTTCTCCTAGAGATGCAAGGGTTTAAGGACATGAAAAGAAGATCAAGACTTTATGAAAAAGAAAGTTATGGATGATTCCTAGGATGCCTTTGCCTGACCTCCTAGCATTCTTGGACAAGTATGTCTTGTTCGATTATTTCCCATGAGCATTCAAGATTAGCTCGGGTGTTAGCAATTTCTAAGATAGTATTGAATAAAGTTAAAGCAATTTTGGTCTGGTCTTTAAGACTAGACTCAATATTGGGCTTCCTTGTAGCAGGTACTGTCATGAAGGAAAGAAAATAATCAAAGAATAGAAAGCATAAATATAAAATTTTCAATGGTAATCACGCATACAATCAACCATAGAGATATGGAATATCTCCCCAGTATGGTCGTCAAATAAATGTTGAGGAGAATATATGAATTATCTTACTCAAGCATTTTTTAATCTTTCCTGGCTAAGACAAGATAGTCGAGAATATCACCCTATGTTTTATAGCCTCAAAAATATTTTCCCAATCCATAAGTATTATTTACAAGGGTTTAGGCTGATTTTTATTATGCGGATATCAAAAAGAAAAAGTAACCAATTCATCGGTACACACAAATGAGACAGAATAGAAATTTTCTTTATTTCATTACAAGAAATTAAAAGTGTTTTTCTCTTTACAAAACCCATGTGAGGGGATGGACCAAAGTCTAATTTAGAGGTCCCCAATGAAAACCATACAAAAGGACTCCGACAATAAGTAAAAATTGAACTTTATAATATGGATCAGCTTGCAACAGATTGCTGCCAATTTGACTCTGCACAGTATCCTTTATCAACTATGAAGCTTAATCCATAAACAAACAATTATACACAGACTATCAAAGATAGATCAACACCTCTAAAACAAGCATTTGAATGATTTGGTTCAATTTTGAACCTTTTTTTCTACAATAGGACCATTCTTTCAAAAAGAGAATTAGGCTTTGAATGAACTCAAGAATGAATGAAAACTGAAACTATCTCATGAAAACAAAAGAGAAAACCTTGGTATTGCTTTCTCCTTCTATTCTCCTTCTCATTTAACTTTTATCCCTTCCAAATAAGTTGAAGTAGTTCAACTATTTATTTAGTTTAGTTTGACTTAACTAATTTAGTTTAGGAGAGACAATAGTAATAATGATAGTTAAGGGTCTTTATTTAATAATAACTAGGTAGGTGGGACCCCTTGTGACTCCCTTCTTTTATTCTTTCCAAATTATAAAATAAAACACAATTGCATAATCATTTAAACACATGCCGCATTGTAACTCCCTTAAATACCTTAAAAATTTGAACATTTAAATATCATAAATGATTCAAATCATATCCAAAAATATGTAAATATCCACATTATCCCAAATAAGTAGCCTGTTGTCCAAACTTTTTGCAGACCACTGTCTTCAACAACTCAATCATAAAAACACATAAATTGAAATCCATACTTGCCACTGTGAGAGACAAACTTATTTTATCATTGTTGTCCCATTTTGAATTCACGGAAGTAGCCTTAGGTTGATTTGAACCGTGAGGTTGTATATCACTAATAACATGGGAACAATCATCCTTCAAATGCATATGGGATGACACCGAGTTTGAATAGTCATTTAAAGGAGAGGAAGGGGAGGTAGCACCTTTTCCTTTATCTTGCACATAGGGGAGATTGGTTTTAAGCCTTTTACTAGCATGAGAGGATTGAACAGGTGAATTCACATGGGTAATTTGAAAATTAGTATTTATAGGTGGTGGAGGAGATAATGAAAAATTGATCCATCCACAATGGTGAGAGACAGTCATATTGACAATCTCTTTCCATCCAACATTTGCAGGGATTTCTGGTTGCATGGTCACATGAGGAGGCACATGAATACTAGGGATATTTTATGGTTGGAAGGGAGGTCTCTCTATTCAGGGTTGTTCTATTCCTTTCCTATTCCATTTGAAGAACCCAGTTTGGAACAATTGGTTCAGTTCTTGGGGGTCAACATCAAAATGAATGGATAATGTAAGCCTTCTAGTTCCTCTGTTCCAACTACCTCTTACTCTATTATTTCTACCATGGCTACCCCTGCTGAAGAAACTCATCATGCATGCAACAATTCATCAGTAATTATCCCTTAATAGACCATACATGACATTCTTCTTGCATGAAACAAAATTTGGCTCAGAAATTGACTCAATACCCATGCAAATCCATCCATAAGAAATCATTTTATAATTCCAAGTGGGCAGGGGGTGGATAGGGTTCATAAGACATATGGAGGGAGTGTAATGAGCGAAAAAGTGATATAAAGAGAAGGGAAAAATACACGAGTAATGCTCAGCAATAAATAAAATAATTTAACTGTACAATCAAATACAAAAAATATCAATCACCAACCATTACCCCGTCATATCCTTTGTCAGTTTTATACATATATTTTTAATTTATTTTATAGAACAAGGCTTGTTAAAATGAAATTGGGGTTATGAGGGGGACATAATGAGTGAAAAAGTGGTATCATGACAGGGATGTAATATGGATATTGTTCATTAAAAAATAAACCAAATCAAACAATTAAACACAAATTTATTCATACCACCCTAATTCAATCAACATTCACTTTCAAAACCACCATTTAAATTGTCACTTCTTTCTACAAATCACTTGATAGCTTCCAAAAACATAATTCATATGCCCAAGAATACTCAAATACAATAGCCTTTGCATCTATATAAATTTAATATAACAATCATGACAACATTATTACCATTTATATGATAACACAACAATCTTTTGAGCCACATTCATTCATATTCCAATGCTAAATCCTTTTCCTTTTAAAACCAAATAGAAAAATGCACAGTGATTGCATCCATCCACATCCAATATTTATTCCTTAAACTCAAATAAGAATAGGCCCAATATTAACCACCATTATCCATTGTTTAAACATTGTTTATCATAATCAATTGGGCATTAAAACTCATAATCGGGCCCTCTGTTTCTTTCACACACATGTGTCTCTTTAAAAATATAATCAACATAGGGATTGATTCAAACAACATTCAATAATTAACATGAAGCTCCGAGTCCAAACTTCTCATAAATTTCACATGTACAAACTTCTTTTAAAAATTTCACAATGAGAGACAGAGCTAGATCGTGCCCAATCGACCAAGCAAACACACAATGCTTCTTATCCTCGACCAGATTTGCAATGATATCAATATCGTTATTAGGGTTTAAACACAATGCATAGAGAGCAATAACAGATGGCTCAATTAAAGGAATAATTCTTCGAAGACACAGACAACTCGTGCCTCTTTCAAATTCACAACAAACATATAATGTTTAACAATATTCTTGATAGTGATGGTTATCAAATGACAGTCAACCACTTTCAACAGAGAATGGAAGGAAACAAACTCTTAAAATAATTGTAAAAAGAATTCCCAAGCACAACCTGTGGAAAAACAAAACACATATACAAAGCTTCCATTTAAAGTTCTGGGTGAAATTAAACCCGAATGTGCAATGCTTCCCAGTAACAACGATAATGAGGGAAATGCCATGATAAATAACAACTCGGGGCCCAACCAAAACATGGAAAGAAACAATCCAACTCTTAACAATTCACATTGCAACTCGGAGAAACAAAACATATCAACCATAGAGACTAAAGGCGTGACAAAACGTAAGACCAAGACTAGTTGCAAAACCCAGGTGAAAATACAGAGCTTGCTAAACTATAATCATAAGTTCAAAAGAGAACCAAACCAAAAACCCCAAGCTAACTGAACATTAATTTATGTTCTTTAACCAATAAACCCATGCAAATACTACACACAACAGGAAATAACCATTCTTCTTTCTTTAAAATGCCAATAGTCTAGAATACACAAGAAGAATCCACAGACACATCACTGATACACAGTCCAAAAACTTAAGAAAAACATAGATCTCAAGAAATTTTGAGCCAAAAACCGATTCATAACGCAGAGAAACCATCATGGATAGAAAAATAAGGAACCATACCTAGAACATCTTGCTCAAGGGAGAGAATTAGACTGTATCTTCCTTCACAACCAAAAATCGTGGAGCATCAACAACCACCAGATCCAAAAAACCAAATGCAAGTAGGGTGACGGGCCTCGAGGGATGTTTGAGTGATGTGTAGTAAATGCATGTTTCTTCATTCCCCAACCTCATTCAATTCAATGTATAAGCCAATCAAATCACCATAACACTAAGCATTAATCAACCACATATTTCATTGCCATATCACAAATTGCATAGTGCACCACCCTAAGTAATGTCAAACTCTTTTAACAATAACAATGTGTCATAATATTACCTCATGTGTTTCTACATAAATATTTGAACAAAGCACATAAGTCTAGCAACAAGGGTTTATGCACCCTCCTTTTGTCACAATTATACATAACCTTAGGGTTTGTGTATAGTCCTTTAATTCGAAAAAGATCCCATATCATCCCTTTATCAAGATCATAATAAAAAAAATTGATCCATTTTTAATTGTGATGTGAAAACCAAACTGATAATGATCCCTTATCCATAAGGAAACCTTCATAAAATTCATGAATGGACATTAAAACCATCTAGTGCCATGCAATAATCAACCACAAGCTTATGTCATCATAACAATAAAAACCATGAATTGAACCATCAAATTGTAGAAGACTGTGTTGGCATCATCATAATAGCAAACAAAATATATAAGTGCAACATATCCATCATGGCACCATTAGTCTACAAGGGGGTCCCACCTACTAGTTTATTATTATTATTATAAATAAATAATAGAGCTTGGAAATCATTTGCGAGCAATATTCATCGTTGCAGTTTTATGCGTCAACAATGACCTCTGTTGAAGTTTTATGTTTTTCCAACATCTAAAGTATTATATTCTTTTATTATTTAATATGAAAAATGATCACAACTAAAAGGTAGACATCCGCATAACAATAAGATATATCCTCAGGGAAACCCTCAAGGGGAGAAAACCCTACAAACTTTCCTTAGTATAGATTCCTCCAACATGTACAATGTCATACAATGCTCTTTCATGAAATCAAGACCAAAGAGACCCGGACACGAACCAAGAATAGCCTCCTAGATAAGTGTGTAATATTATCTTGTACTTATATTCAATGAGTGATCAAAATGACTCAATATAACCTCTATTTATACTCTAAAATACCTAAAAGACATGACTTATCAATAAACACCTTCACAATTACACTTAGGAATAACCAATACAATTACACTTAGGAATAACTTTCGAAATTACATAAAATATCAACACTCCCTCTTGATGAGGAAGGTATTCTATCCGACACAGACTCTAACATTATTTCCATCCACACAAGCTCATGACCATTGACTGTCAGACACACGAATCTATACATCACAAGAAATCCATAGTGACTTCACAACATGCATCTAGGGCTAGTGAGTAGCTCTCTAATAGATACAACATGTCATCATGAGACTATCCAGTTTCCCGTAGAAAATGCAGATATCTTATGCACAACATCCAATACCCTGCAATAACATATGTACTTCATCTCTTTAGCATACATCTAGGGTCAATGGGTACCTCTCCAATAGCTACAACATGTCATCGCGAAATCCAATACCCTGCAATACCATCTGAATCCATCACTCCCTTTGAAGAGGGACTACGTTGAACTTGCCCCTGAAGTACTCAAACTTCATCCTTGACAACGGATTTGTTAGCACATCTATAACCTGCTTATCCATAGCCACATATTGGAGCCTCACTGCTCCCTTCTGCACCATATCCCTGATATAGTGATACCTTATTTCAATATGATTCGACTTATCATGAAACACCATGTTCTCTGACAACTTTATTAGTTGTCGCACAAGATACAGGTCGCCTCCATCGCAATATCAAATAATCTAGTCAACAATTTTTGAAGTCACACTACTTCGCGACTTGCTGCACATGTTTCCACATACTCTTCCTCGGTCGTACTAAGTTCTACTCATGAATGCTTCTTATTGATCCACGAAATCATGTTGGATCCCAAAGTGAAGCAACATACTAATGTAATTTTCCAGTTTGCAACACTACCAACCCAATCTAAATTCAAATATCCAAGTAGACTAATATCAATGTATGCAACATACTTGAGCCCATAATCCATTGTACCTTTAAGGTACTGCATCACATGTTTTACTACAATCAGGTGAACACATTTGGGGTTAACCATGTACTGACTCAGGGTGTTCACAACAAAACATATATCTGGTCATGTATTCGTCAACTACATCAATGATCCAATCATCTACCTATATAATGTAGCATCCACAACCTCTAAAGTCGTATCATCCAACAACTTTATATTTGATGCCATCGATGTAGCCATCAATTTATAGTCCAACATCTTGAACCTATTTAGGATATCCACATCATATTTTCCCTGATTTAGGAAGATATCATTCTTCCTCTGCCATACCTCTAGACCCAAGTAGTGCATCAAACCTAGGTCTTTCATTTCGAGCTCTGCAACGAGTTTTCTCTTACACTCAGTGATGAGATTATCCACTCCTGTCAAGAACATGTCATCCACATATAGTAGTAATATCACTTTTCCATCATCCTCAACCTTGAAGTAAAGTTTAGAATATTCACTGCTCATGGTAAATCCCAAGCTCATCAAAAAACCATCAATCAGACCATACCATGATCTCAGTGCCTACTTCAATCCATATAATTCCTTCTTTAACCTGCACACATGTGTCTCAAATCCTTGTGTATGTTCCATGTAAACCTCTTCATCTATTACCCCATTCAAAAATGTCGTCTTCACGTCCATTTGATGAACCTTCCATTTCATCACAATAGCTATTGAAATAACAACCCTGATTGAAGTATATTTTTCCATAGGGGAAAAAGTATCTTCGTAGTCAATTCCTTCCTTCTGAGAAAATCTTCATGCTACAAATATAGCCTTGTATTTCTGAGTGCTTCCATCTACAACATGCTTTGTCTTGAATATCCACATGGAGCTTACAACTAATTTTTCCTTGGGTCTAGGAACCACATCCCAAATGTCATTCTTCATTATTAACTGGTATTCCTCGACCATGTAATCCTTCCATTCTTTATTTCTTGCAACTTCTTCATAGCTGGCAGGCTCTGCATCAATGATATCACACAATAATGCCACATAGTTGGGATACAATTTTGTTTTATTGAATTTCCTAGATGATCCACCATGGGCACCATTTCTCTCTGCATCTCTAATGGCCTCTTGTGCCAAATATGGTCTTCTCTTTTGTGTAGGATTCTCCACAGGCCTATGTGGTTTGGCCATATCTTGATCCTCAGGAATGGATTCCTTTTCTTCCACTTCTCTTGTCTTTGCGGCTCTAGGAACTCCATTATCTTCGACATGATATTCCTCTGCACGACCCTGCTTTAAGTTGTGAAAATCTACATCCTCATCAAAGGTGACATCCCTGCTAATATCAATCTTTCGGTGACTAGAAATGTATACTTTGTAGGCATTCTATGTGTCAATGTACCAACAAATGTACCTTTCTTTCCAGATGGGTCCAACTTTTTTCTCTTGTCCTTGGGGACATGTGTATATATAGGACAACTAAATATTCTTAGGTGGATGAACTCTATCTTATCTCCTGAAAACATTTCCTATGGTGTCTTATTTTCAAGAACTCGATGGGGAATTTCATTCTACATGTACACAAATGTCATCACAACTTCTGCTCATAGATACATAGGTAAATATTGATCATGGATCATGGCCTTCACTGCTTCCATAATCGTTCGATTATTTTTCTCTGCCACTCCATTTTTCTTCAGATTATAGGGAGTAGAGATCTCCCTCTTAATCCCAACTTCTTTGTTGAAATCTGAGAATTCATTTGAAGTGAATTCTCCTCCATTGTCTGACATCAACGTCTTTATCTTCCTTTCTATTAGGTTTTATTTGAATTCCTTGAACTTACCAAATACTCCACCTTTTGACTGGTGCTGACATCGGTCTACATGCATCCGAGTGTAGAATATCCAAGATTCCTATGGATTTGTTACCAATGGTTGGAAAGGGGTTCTTCACATTCTTTCCTTGTGCACAACCTTTGCACATGCCATCTAGATTCACTTGAATCTCTGGTAGTCTTGTTACCATCGTGCTCAAGATTGTTAAAGCTCTATAGTGTAGGTGGGAAAATATCATATGCCATAGCCCACTTGAATTCATAGTGTCATGAATCAATTTTGAATCTGGGCATCCCTTTAATTTATGCATTCCTCCTTCTTGGACACCAATAAAAACTGCATCATCAAACATCTTTCCTTTTTGCCACATGAGAACTTCTCCATCAATAAATGAAACCTTGAAACCATTCTCATCCAAATTTTAAATTGAGAGAAGGTTCTTCTTCAAACCTGGTACATAAAGCACGTCCTTCATCCTCATTGCCATTTCGAAATCTAGTTTGTAGGAGGCCTCTCCTACTCCTTTGATCAGATATTGATAATCATCACCCAACTTCACATTATGAGGTGATTATTTATGAATTACGTTTGACAGAGAGCCTTTATACCCTGTCATGTTCTTAGAAGCACCGCTATCCACCAACCAAGTATCATTGCCAAGGGCGATTGTTCCTATGGGAGTTGATATTAGGACGTAGTCATCATCACTTAAATCATATGCTCTTGAAATTTTCTTCGATGGTTCATCATCTTTAGGGGCATGAGCATGATTCCTCTCTCCCTTTTCCTTTTCTTTTAGTTTAAGAATAAGGGGATTTTTTTTTGCAACGTGTCCCAATTTTTCACAACATAAACACATCACATTTGAATAGTCTCTTCGATTCTTCTTCGACTTTTGAAGTTTCTTTGGGGATGAGGGTTCCTTCTTACTCTTTCCTTTCCTTGTATGAGCAACTAAATCTTGATCATCATCCCTCAATTTATCTTCTCTTGCTACCATCCTTTCTTCCTCTTGAGTGCAACCTTCCCATAATATGCTAAACTTGATTAGCTTCCTCGAGAATATTCCTTGAATGAATGAGTCCCATGACCTCGGGAGACCATTCAAGGTGGTAATCAACATTTTTTCTTTTTCAACAGTGTCTCCAATAGCTTGAATATTTTCCTTGATCTGGTTCACTCTCAAGAAGTAAGAGTGAATGGACTTTGAATCTTGAATCTTCACATTCTTCATCTGAGTCTTTAATG
The DNA here is from genome assembly GCA_000966675.3 of Picea glauca. Classification (NCBI taxonomy): domain Eukaryota; kingdom Viridiplantae; phylum Streptophyta; class Pinopsida; order Pinales; family Pinaceae; genus Picea; species Picea glauca. Next base: position 191,094 of record JZKD02S0121951.1, on the reverse strand, counting down.
CCATCCTTTTGTTGATGTTTTTTCCTTCAAATATCTAAGTCAATGCATCCATCATATTATTTGGAGATTTTAATTGAGAAACATGATGGATTAGATGATCCTTGATTGAGTATGGAATAATCCTCTTAGCCATGGCCTAGTTATTTTTATGCTTTTCCTTGGCCTTATCTTCCTCTAGTTCTAGAACTTCCTCTAGTTCTAGAACTTCCTCCTCAACAAATCTTTCTAAATCATGTTCTTCCAAAAGGAGGCCTACTCTGTACTTCCATGCTTTAATGTTTTCTGATCCTTCTAGTTCCTCGTCAATTTTTGTGCTGGTAGTCATCTTGTCTAGGAAGGTGAAGTTAGTTTTCCAAAACACTTCCAAAAATCTGCGAAAAATCTTCTTTTTTCAGGCCTGCTCTGATACCATGTTGATTTTTTATGTTTTTCCAACAACTAAAGTATTATATTATTTTATTATTTAATATGCAAAAGGATCACAACTGGAAGGTAGATATCCATAGAACAATAAAATATATCCTTAGGGAAACCCTCAAGAGGGAGAAAACCCTGCAAACTTTCATCACTATATATTCCTCCAACATGTATAATGTCATACAATGTTATTTCACAAAATCAAGACCAAAGAGACTTAGACACGAAGCAAGAATAACCTCCTAGATAAATGTGTACTACTCTCTTGTACTTATATTCAACGAGTGATCAAAATGACTCGATATAACCTCTATTTATACTCTACAAGACCTAAAAGGCATGAATTATCAATAAACCCTTTCACAATTACACTTAGGAATAACCAATATAATGACACTTAGGAATAACTTTTGAAATTACATAAAATATCAACAACCTAAAAATGATAAATCTTTCTGTAAACCCTATAAAATTGGGTCAAAAACAACAAAATCAACCCAATTTTGAAAAGTGGTGCTACTAATAACACATAGTTTCTTTGGTGGGGGGAGGTATTAAATAATAACCTTTTTCAACCATCTCCTTAACAACCTCATAATGTTGCCAAGAAGAATCTTAAAATAACCCTTGAACTGCAAAGTGGTGTCAACAACAATACCCTCTCTTTTTTTGAGGTCAAAACTACAACTTGTTTGAAACCATGAGATTAACAAACAATATTGTTGCAACCAAAAGCTTAAAATCAAGACTGGAGTTGAAAAGTGGCACTCTAATTAGCACCTCCCATATTTCCAGGGTCAAATTTTTGACTTCTTCGCAACCAATGGACTTAAAAACTAGTACCCTTGCAACCAAAATCTTAAAATCAACTCCCCAAATTGAAAAGATGTGCTACCAATAACACCCCCGTCGCCCCTTTTTTTTTCGGGCTTAAAATTGCGACATTTTTGAAAGAATTTCATAAACCCCTATTGTCGTTACAAAAAAAATCATAAAAGAAGAAGAAAAAAAGAAAAATCAAATAAAAATAGAAAAAATGGAAAAAATGGAAAAAAAAAAGAGGGGAAAGAACATATTTTTCTAATAAAAAAGTAATTAAAAAATTATATTTTAAATAATTTTAAAATAAATAAACACAATTTTCAAAAGAAAATAAATACCCTACCATCCTCCTATTTGTTTTTGGAAAAAATACCTAAAAGGGATTTATTAAAAAAATTACATTTAAAACAAATTTTAGAAAAAAAAATAGAAATACAAAACTTAAAATATATACCTCTCTCATTTGAGGATAAAGTGATGGGGTAAGGGGGTGCAGAAGAACAGGGGGTTTCTATGGGGGTTGGGGGATAATTCCAAGAATTGTCAGACCCAAAAACCACCTAAAATTCATCACTCAAACAAGTTGTGAGTGGGGGCATGAGGTGGGGTGGAGGAGCCTACCCCCTGGCCGCCCCTCAAAGGAGCAGTTCTTTGAGGGGTGGATGAAATTGGAAGGGGGGTGGAGGTGATTCTAGGAATCACCACCCACCCCAACCCACTCCCCCCCAAACCTCCTAAAATTTGTCACTCAAATGAACGACATGTGGGGGCATGGGGTGGGGTTGAGGTGCCTCCCCCTGTGCCTATCCCTCAAAGGATCAATCATTTATTACTTATCCTTTGATGGGTGGGAACAAGAGGAGATAAGGGTGGTGAGGGAGGGTGTTATCACTGGAATTTCATTTGCAAATGGTTACATGAATCCAACATATTCAAAACACCCATTAGTTCACTCATGTACCAAAAATGCATTTCCAAAAGGTCCAAAACTATACAACCAATTATAAAATCAGCATGCACTAAGACTACACAGGAAGCGCGTGCACATGCGTCATCCATAAACGCAATAAAAGTGCACATGCGCACGATGCACAACTGTGGATGCAAAAAACCACGCACCCCTCATAACGATGCATTTATAATATTGGTCGGCCTTCCACCCACTTCTGGTTCAGCTTCCAAGTCGATTTGACACCCAAATCTCGGTTGAATCTGACTGGGGGGTTGGTCAAAGACCTAAGGGTGCCCTAAAGGGACCCTTGTTCACACTAAATAATGGTTAAATAATTCCTCAAAGCTATGCTATAAAAGGAGAACACGGGTGCACTATATTTCTAAGGAATTCATTTGTATTGTTATGCTACCTATATTCTCTTGGAGGATCCTTTTTCCTCATGAAGAGCATACAAGCACCATTTCATTTAGCCATTCATATCACCTCTTGAGTGAATGTGCTTTGGATTCTCTTCACCATTTCCTTCTAGTTTGTTACTTGTAAGAAGAGATCAATATTTGGGGTTCCAAGAGCCCTCCCTTGGAGGAATAAGGGACCCATAAGTCTCCCTTTCTCTTTGTTGTTTTCCCACTAATACAATCCTATCCATTGGTGGCATGAGTGTTGTTTATTTTTGGTTTTAATGTTCTTATGCACTCTAGTTTATTTTCTTTTATTATTCTTAGCTTAGTTCTTTGTTTATTCCTTATACTTGATGTTTCTAACTCTTTCATTCACTGTTGTCTTGCCTAGATAACCCAGCTGGGCTTGTAAGCATCCCTATTTTGTTCATTCAGGTGACAAAAGGGGTGCAACGGATTAGAGACTCCACTGGGGATGTGGTAGAAATTTCCTCCCCCATTTGGGTTATTTTAGCTCTTCCTTTTGTTTATTTAACTTGAAGGAACCATAACCGGCCCAAGCCCGCCTACAAAAAGAAAAATTCAAAGCTGAGTTGAGGGAATTTCATCTGAAATTTTCTTCACAACCATGTAACAGAAGTGCGCGAGTGTTTTGACCCACAAGCGCGTCTTCAGCGCACGTGTGCTCAATCGATTGTTTTTCTCAGTTCATAGTGCGCACCTGTGCCAAAAGGTCATTTTTCAATTGCGCATTGGTGCTACATGCACCTCTATCTACTTTGAGACCCACACATCTTCTCAAAAATTCACACATTGTAAGTTTTTTTGTGATTTTTGGAGGGACCGTAGCCTTTTTAAGCTTCATTCCATGCAAATTGTAATATGCACCACACTTAGATTCCCTCTCCACATGAAGGGATAGTCAAAACATAGGCACTTAGGGTGTTAAAATCATTATTTTTCCTCTTTTTTCTTTAATTTTTCCACATGGATGGCTTGATTTGATTAAAGTTAAGTTGGAATCTTTCTAAATCACATATTAAGCTTGCATTGGGACCAGAAATTAGATATCAATAATTTAGTTTTCTTTTCTCTCACGCCATAGAGCGACCTTGAGAATCAGAAAAAAACGTTTGAGGGAAAATTTCATATCCCTTAAAAGACAAATCTTTAGGAGAGGACAACATCCCCCTCAGGACTCCTCTTAGTTTATTTTTCAAATACATCTTAAGATTATAACTGGCCCATACATGCCCACATGCTACAAAGATAGGATAGTGTTGAAATTTACTTTCTTAGATTAAATCACTAGGGAAGTTTAAAGGTTTTCTAGCGGGCCCATACATGCCCACATGTCCACAATCTATGATAGTTTCTAAGCTTTCTTAGATTAAATCACACTAGGGAGTTAAAGGATTAGTAAGGAACTATATGTCCACATGCTAGTTCTCTAGGGACTTTAAAATTCCGCAAGGTTGTACCAATGGAATTTAGTTAATTAGGTAATCAAGACGTGTAAGGACCACATGAAGTCCACATGCAACAAGGTGACACCTAACTTATTAAAAATTTGGCACACTTTCACTTGTTCACACACAAAGTCACTATTCACTCACATAGTTTTCATCTCGAAACGTGGAGGTTGAAGTAAATTTTCCTCCAAAGGGATTCTGAAACACCCCACCCTTTTCTTGACGAAACTATCCACTCCCACTTAATTTCAACGAGATTGGTTCACACCCCCAATCTCTCAAACAAACATCTAAAATTTTTCTAAAAAAACTCACTAAGTTTTCCTCCACAGGAGGTGCCAAAATAAATGTTTTAGTCTAGTTAGGATCTCGGGGATATGCATCCAAATAACTCCCCATTATCTGGTTCTCACATATTCAAACAATAAAAGTTGTCAAATAGAGAACTTTAAATCCTCCAAGTCAAGTGTTCCTACACCATAAGGCAGGGAGATACCCGTGAAGGGTTGAAGGCCAAGGTCCGGTTGTTTTGTGTGCCCCCCCTTGAGGCACCCACCTCTTGGACAGGATCCAACCCGTGACCCATTTCTTAGGCCGAAAATCTAAATGTCTCACTTTGACCGAGGTACCTAGTGACCAAATTTTAGGACATCTACCCAGGTGGCAATTATGGGCTGCAATTGCACCTTGATTGGATTTTGTGTGGCTATTGGGAAATATAGCCAACTCTTTTAGGATATGCACCCTCTACCCCTAATTATAACCGATTACTTCATCCTTCACTAGTTCCTCTTCCGGTGGCTTCAAACCCCATTGTTGAGTGCTATTGGAAGGTCCATTTCTATTTGAGAGGAAGGACGTTACATCTTTTAGGACACGAGCATTTTTTTTTCCTTTTTTCTCCACGTGGAAAAAACCTACCTACCCACATGTATGCTTCTTTATCAATTGATTTATATATGATACTCTTGTTATTACATATGATTATGAGATATATTGTGAAGGTCCAATTTATACAAAGTCTCTTGTTCATTAATTTCTCTCATCACCATTTGCACACATCCACTTTGTTAGTCGGACATGATAGGGGAGCCACAAAATCCCTGTCATTCTAGACACTTGTTAAATCTCCCTCCCATTCTAGGGGGAGTTCCTAGTATTTCTAACTCATCAGCTCCACCTTCTCACACTCCTGTGAGTGCTACTGTCTTAGGATCTGCTTTGCTCAGTTCCACTTTACTTGGGTCCACTTCCCAAGGTCAACCATCCACCCACTTTCCTATACAAGGAAGAGGGGGGCACACTTCTTCCCCAGGAGGAAGTACAACCCCACCTAGCCCCCCTCACGAATCAGGGACACACACCACTCACACCATGTCCAGAGAAACCCTCTTTCTAGGCCAGGCACACAAAACATTCCCACCATGGTTGGAACTAATCCTCCACCACAACCCTAGATTCCATACTTGGCTTCCCTCAACAAACCAAATCTGACTAAGCTCAGTAATGATCCTATATTTCATGACCCCACATGGCCCACCATGCCTACCAAACTCCCTTTAGACATTCCCAAGTTTGAAGGAAAAGTGGGAGATGACCCAACCAACCATATCATGACCTTCCACTTATGGTGCTCTTCAAACAATGTCACGGACGACTCTGTCCGATTGAGGTTATTTCAATGCACACTCACTGGCCCATTAGCCAAGTGGTATGTAGAATAAAAATATGGGTCCCATACGACCTTTGAATCTTTGGCCAAAGCATTTTTGACCTTCTTTCAATTACCAATCTGCCATGGCAATGGTCTCTAACTACTCTCAAAGTTTAAACAAACCTTCGCTACACACATCACTAACCACATTCATGAATGTCGTCGATGACGTAGTCTATGCAAAGCATAAGCCACCAAGCAACAATGCCTTAATTGGTTTCTCAAATCCCTTGTTTCCCTCCTTTCCAAAGACATGGCCGCCACCTTTCCTCAGTCTGAATAAGAAGCCATCAACAAGGCTCAATAGTTTGAGCTTATTTAATCTCATTCAAGGTAATTATATATAGTACTACCTAACGCCCCAAGACCCACGCCATTTGGCCAAGACAAACATGGGATGTCTCACTCCATAGATGGATTGATTGGTACCACTACACACCACAATCCACACCTCCAACAACCACCAATGTATGTAATGCCTCATTATCTGTTGGTATATGGAGGACCCCCTTATTATACT
>JZKD02S0121951.1:161827-176902 GCA_000966675.3 Picea glauca | reverse complement strand
CCCCTTTCAGTTGTCCAAAACTTGGTATCAGAGCTGGCCCCTTTTATATAAGGGTAGATCCTAGAGCTTAAACATGTCAAGCCATGAAAGAAATTCAACCAATAAGGCCCCTCTGTTCAATGGAACAAACTTAGCCTTCTGGAAAGTGAGAATGAGAACCTACATAATTTCTTTAGGAGCGGATGTCTGGGATGTGGTAGATACTGGTTATGTAAAGCCAATTGTACTAGCTAATAAGGATGACAAGCTAGAATTTAGATTCAATGCTAAGGCTATGAATGCTATCTTGAGTGGGCTTGCAGAAGCAGAATTCGTAAAAGTTATGCACCTAGGAATTGCCAAAGAAATGTGGGACAAACTCATTCGCAGTTATGAAGGAAATGAGAAGGTAAAGGATGCCAAACTTCAAAATTACAGAATATAGTTTGAACAGCTGAAGATGAAGGAAGATGAAACTATTGGAAAATACTTTCTGAGAGTAGAAGAAATGGTAAATGCAATGAAATCACTTGGTGAAAAAATTGAGGAACCTTCTTTAGTTCAGAAAATCTTGAGATCTCTCCCAGATAGGTTCAACCCGAAGGTCTCTGATATAGAAGAACTTAATGATCTAAAAACATTGGAGTTTGATCAACTTCTAGGAACATTGACTGCATATGAAATGAGAATAGTTAAAGATAAACCCAGCTCTAGAGAAGCATCATTTAAAGCAGACAAGAATGAGGATTCTGAGCCTGATGAAATTGAAGCAAAATTTGTGAAGAGACTGAAGAAGGGATCAGACAAATAGAAAGGTAAATTTCCTTTCAAATGTTTCAACTGTGGTAGGATATGTCATTTTTCAAATAAATTTCCCCATAAAGGAAAGGATCATACATGTGATGATGAGGAGAAGTATAAACACAAAAAATTATTTAAAGAGAATAACTTTAAGAAGAAATTTTTTTGCGTAAACAATGATGATGATCCTTCAGATGATGAAGACAATGAATCCTCTATTGAAGATAAACTAAATGACTTCATACTTATGGCCAAAGAATATTATGATAATAATAACACAGGAAGTGATGAAGAAGAAGCTGTGGTTGACATGGAAGGAGAACTGATAAGTGCACTGGAAGAGATTGATAGACTAAGAATTAAGAATAGAAAGCAAAGACAATTGTTGATACAGTTCAAGAAATACAGTAAAGAACCTGATGAATACCTTGTCCTACTAAACGTGGAATTAGAAGAGGCAAAGAAAATTGAAGACATTCTGAAACGACAGTTATCAGAAAAGAAGGCCAGATGTGAATCCTTAGAACAGGAAGTAGTAAAAACTAGGAAAGAGATGGAAAAGTTTCAAGCCTTGTATAATCAGAATCTGTCAAGTATCAAAGTCTCAGAAGGATTAGCCACCATTCTTAATCAACAAAGGAATCCAAAGTTGAAAACCGGTTTGGGTTATGAAGAGGGATCAAGTAGTGATAAGCCAAGAAATGAAGAACCCATCAAGTTTGTCAAATATACAACAAATGACAACAACAAACCTGCAGAGACAAAGGAAGATAATCAGTTGCCTAGGACGAGTAAAGAAAAATGTGCCAGGACTGAATTTGTAGAACAAAGAAATAATGCACTCCCTACTGAAAGACGTCATCAGCATGGAAGAAACCGATTTGCTCAAAGAAGACAACCATTTTCCAGTACAAAGAACTTTTCTATGGCTATTGTTTCTACTGTTCCAACTTTGGTCACAAAGCTGTAAATTGTTACTTAAGAATTAAACATGAGAAATTAAGATTTCAAAGGAATAATTACTTGTCACAACAAAGAATGATACAACCAAGTAAAAAACCTTCTCAGATTGCAAATTTCCAAATTAAGCCTAGGGACATGCAACTAAGGAGGTCAAGAAATAATCAACAGTCAATGAGTAGACAATGTTGCAACAATAATTTTAACCTATTGAATAATGAGATTGAATGCTACATCTGTCATAACTATGGACATAAATATGTTGATTGTCGATTAAGGAACTATGAACCAGTTTTGAATTCCCCTACTGAAAATGTCAAGGTTTGGAAGAAGAAAGAAACTGACAAGTGTGGATTAGTGTTGTCAGCTCAAAGAAAAATGAACCCTTGGTATATAGACAGTGGATGCTCCAAACATATGATGGGAGACAAAGGTAAGTTTATGTCTCTAAGTGAAAGAAAATAAGGAAACATAACCTTTGGAAATGATGCTCCAGGTAAAATAAAGGGTAAAGGGATGGTGAGTTTAAATAATGGAAAAGTAAAATCCCAAGATGTTCTACTTGTAGATGGGCTGGAACATAATCTGCTCAGTGTAAATCAAATGTGTGACAGAGGATGTGAAGTGGTGTTCATGTCCAAGGAGTGCAAGATAAAGTCTTTAAACTCAAGACAAGTGGTGGCCAAAGGCACAAGGATAGAGAATAATGTATATGTGCTGAAAGAAAATAGAGAAGAATGTCATCTAAGCAAACAAGATGAAATATGGTTATGGCATAGGAGACTTGGACATATAAACTTTGACCACTTAATCAAACTCAAAAATCTCGAGGCAGTAAAATATCTTCCAAGAATATCAAAGCCCCAAGATTCAATGTGTAAACCCTACCAAGTAGGAAAGCTAAACATGACACAGTTTAAGTCCAAGAGCTTTACTTCAAGAGAGAAACCACTCCAACTAGTTCATATGGATTTATGTGGACCATCAAGACAGGAAGGCACAGGGAAAGAAAACTACTTCATGCTGATTATTGATGATTACTCTATACTTACTTGGGTTGCCTTTCTCAAGGAAAAATCTAAAGCATTTGAGAAGTTTAAAATATTTAAGGCCCTAATTGTGACTCAAACAGGAAAGAGGTTAAGGGCAGTAAGATCAAACTAAGTAGGAGAGTTTATGTCAAGTGACTTCAAGGAATTCCGTGATAAACATGGGATCAAGAGAGAATACACCATCCCAAGAACTCCACAACGAAATGGAGTAGTTGAGAGGAAAAACATAACAGTGTAGGAAATGGCCAGGTCAATGATGAATGAGAAGAACATTGGTCAAACCTACTAGGTAGAAGAAATACACATAGCAGTCCATGTTCTTAACACATCCCACCTCAGACCACAAAGTGACAAGACACCTTATGAACTATGGTATGGGAGACCTACTTCAATTAAACACTTCAAAGTCTTTGGGAGTAAATGTTACATAAAGAATAATGATGAGAACCTTGGAAAAGATTATGACAGGGCTGATGAAGGTATCGTCTTAGGGTATGCTACAAAAAACAAAGGATATATATGCTATAATAAGAGGCTGGATAAAATGGTTGACTGTATTGACGTAAAAGTTGATGAGGGAATCCCAACAAGAGAGGTGTACAATAATGAGTCTTCTATAGAAGACACAACTAAAGCTGAAGATGAATAGGTCCAAGAATAAAAAAATGAAGACTCTGAATCAGATGAAGACACAGATACTCAGATAGACTCAAATCAGCAGACAACTTCAAATTCCTCCTCCAAAATCACTCAAAAGAATCATCTTGCAAGTCAGATAATTGGTGAAAAATACAAAGGTGTACAAACCAGGAGAAAGATAATCAAAAACACCGAACAATCACATATAGCTTTGATATCCATGCTGGAAACCAAGAATTTTAATGAAGCTAGCAAAGATGACCATTGGGTTAAAGCAATGAATGATGAACTTGATCAGATTGAGAAAAACAATATGTGGGAGATGGTTCATAGACCTGAAGGTAAAAATGTCATTGGCTCCAAATTGATCTTTAAGAATAAATTGAATGAGCAGGGAAAAGTTGTCAGGAACAAAGAAAGATTGGTCTGTAAAGGGTATGCTCAGATAGAAGGAATGTATTTTGATGAAACATCTACACCTGTAGCAAGATTAGAAGCTATCAGAATGTTTCTTGCCTATGCTTGTCATAAAATGTTTAAAGTCTATCAAATGGATGTCAAGTCAACTTTTCTAAATGGAGATTTAAGTGAAGAAATCTATACGGAACAAATAGAGGGTTTCAAACTGTCTAATAATCCTAACTTAGTATGAAAGCTGAAGAAAGATTTATATGGGTTAAAACAAACCCCTCGAGCCTGGTATTAAATATTGGATACATATCTCAAAAACAAAGGGTTCAAAAGAGGAACACTTGATAACAATCTGTATATCAAAACAGAGTATAATGATCTTCTTATCGTATTGTTCTATGTAGATGAAATTATCTTCGGATGTAATAAGGATTCGTTGGTACAATGGTTGCTTCTACCATGGATTCTGAGTTTGAAATGTCTATGATAGGTGAACTGTCATTTTTTCTTGGTCTGCAAATTAGACAGAGGTCTAAAGGGATGTTCATTTCTCAAGAAAAATATCTAAGAGAAATGTTGAAAAGGTTTCAAATGGAAGATTCTAAACCTATGGGTACACCTATGGTTACTAGATGCAAATTAAGCAAGGATGATGACTCACCTGATGTTGATCAAATTTCATATAGGTCAATGGTAGGCAACATGTTGTACATCACAACATCTCGCCCAGACATAATACATGTTGTTGGAATGGTAGGAAGATATCAGTCTGCACCTAAACATAGTCATTTTCTAGCTATCAAAAGGATATTCAGGTATTTGAAAGAAACAATGACTTATGGTCTGTGGTATCCCATAAATCAGAATTTTCAGTTAACTGCCTATTCATATATAGATTGGGAAAACTGTGTTGATGAGAGAAAAAACACCAGTGGAGGAGCATTCTTCCTGGGTGATTCATTAGTAGCATGGATTAGTAAAAAGAAAGGTTCCATTTCTTTATCAACTACAAAGGCAGAGTACATTTTTGCTGCTACCTGTTGCACACAGATATTATGGATGATTCAGACACTTGCAGACTTGGAGGTAAAATATGTTGCACCGATCCCAATCCATTGTTATAACACTAGTGCCATCAGTGTGTCTAAGAATCTTGTATTCCCCTCCAATACCAAGCATATTCCCATAAAATACCATTTTCTGAGAGAGCAAGTCACCAATAAGGTTGTACAGGTCCATTACATTCCAACCACATAACAAATTGCAAACATATTTACTAAACCCTAGCCAAGACACCTTTTGAATATCTCCGACAGAAGTTGGGTGTCATCCCGTCTCACACCTAAGAGAGTCATTCCTATTAGGGGGAGTTTTTCATTGATTGAATATCTTATACCTCCTAAAAATACTACAACATATCAGGGGGATCATGTTTTCTTTGACATTGATGTCAAAGGGGGAGAAAAAGACTGGTCTGGACCAGATGCTATTGTTGGAGGTCCAAACAGATTAGTGCAGTCGTTCAGGGTTGCCATCAATTCCAAAGGGGGAGATTGTTGGCATGTTTTCAGGCAGGTGTTCTTGTCATTGATGGAAATATCAAAATCTAAAGCGATGGAAAAACAGGGACAACGTAAGCTGCTCAGAAGAGAAATTCCAAGAGTGTGCTTGTTCATTTGATGAAAAACACGCAGACAAGGAAGATCAACAGTGCAAGGATAATGGCATGGAAAGATCAGAAGTGTAAACTCCATCTTGGAGTTTCGGATACCGGGAAATTGAGAAGTCAAGAGTTGAGACTCTTCGACACAAGAGTCCCAGAGTTGCGAAATTTGGAATCCCGAAATCCCGAAATAGGCACATAAAGGAAGAGTTTCGCAGACCAAGAAATAACTCCATTTCAAATTTTTGGATACCAAGAGTTGGAAGAGTCAAGACTCTTCATCGTCAGGTGTCCCAGAATTGCGAAATGCAAAACGCCGAAATCCTGGAAGAAGGAGGACAATTTCAGGTACCGGGAGTTGGAAGAGTCAAGACTCTTCATCATCAGGAGTCCTGGAATCGTGAAATGCGAAACACCAAAATCCTGGAAGAAGGAGGACGATTTCAGATACTGGGAGTTGGGGATGTCAAGAACTCTTACTACAGGAGTCCCGAAGTCGCGAAACCCGAAGACGCGAAATGCGAAATTGTGAAATGTTAAAGACTCCATACCAGAGGTTCGAATACCATGAGTTGGATATATCAAGGACTCTCATGACAGGAATCCCGAGGTTGCGAAGTGCGAAAAGATGAAAATTTGAGCTAACTCCATTTTGGAGTTTCACAGACTGAGAGGTGGAGTTGTCAAGAACTCTCACGTCAAGAATGTCGAAATCGCGATGTGCGAAATCATGAAGAGATATGGACTGTTGAATCATCTAGGGTGTGGACCATTGATCTGAATCCATTTCAGAGCTTCGAATACAGGGAGTTGGAAGAGTCAAGTGACGATACTCTTCATCACAAGAATCATGAAAGGCCGAAATGCGAAATGCCGAAGTGATCGGAGCTAGCACAACCAAGCTCCATTTTGGAGCTTTGGATACTGGGACATGGAGCATCAAGAACTCATCACCACAGGAACGCCGAAGTGTCAAAAAGTGAAATCATGAAAGCACTATATGGATAAGTGCTCAGTCACCTCTTGTAGTCACATGGTTGAAGAGATGTAGAGAAAATCTTGAAGCGGCAAGCTCCTTTTTCGGAGTTTCAGAGATCGTGACTTGGAGAGTTGAGATGCCACACAACAGGATTGTCGAAATGCCGAAATGAGAAACATGTTTTGGCTCAACCTATGGTCACATCCATTGGTTGCATTGATGGAAGATGGAGGAAGGAACTACTGCAGACAAGCTCCATTTCAGAGTTTTGGGGATCGAGACATGGAGAGTAACGAAATCTTTACCATGGGGATCCCGAAGTGCCGAAGTGCGAAATGGCGAAATGAACGCAAGATTCAATGAAGTCAATTCAACGGTGCAAATGAATTTGAATAAGATCGGAGGGCCACTGTTGCACTTCATAGTGTAACTGCTAGAAACAAATGATGGTTTTTTCCAGAGGATGAGCTCGTCTATGACAGAGAAGATGAAGAGTCTCAATTGCCAGAGAAGCCGAGGAATCTCGATAGAACACCCAGTGATGATGGATGGGCATGGGTGAAATCACCAGAGAAGCTGAAGAGTTACCATGATGATCAGGCAAAGCACTCACAATGGGCAGGAGATGCAGAAAAGAGAGACACAACGTGGCACACAGGAGAAGGGATAGTTGTGGAAGAGTGAAGTGAATAAAAACACCCCGATGTGGAGGAGATTAGGGGTGGATAGGATGCAAGAGAAATACAGATATTGCATGCACAAGGTGCACAGAGACTATAAGAATGTTGAACAAAGAAGAAATGGGTGTTGTTGTGGTTGGGAGTGATTGAGGCATGAAGAAGGAGGCATAGCACAGTAGTAGAGATGTATAGAAGGGGAATGGTACATTGAAGGGACATGGCACAGATAGCATAAAAGGCAAAAGAACAGAAAGTGCAAGGAGGGTGCAAAAGACACTGACGCATATAGAGAAATGCAGTGTAACAAAACAACGATGAGACTGGTAAGCCAGTGAAGAACTTTATATCACTGTAATAAGTCATAATAGAAAAGATATATTTCTGGGTGGTAGGGAGGTGCTAGGGAGGACTTTTGTCCTCAGAGGCTCAAGTGGGTGATTGAACAAAGGGAGTAGTAGCTTCCATCTGGTTGCAGCCAGAGAAACCAGGGTGGCAGGGTGGTGCAAGGGAGAACTGTTGTTCTTTGTTATACAGGTTGGTGCCTGTGTGACTGTAAGTGGTTGCTTCCATCCAGTTGGTGCTGGAACACTTAGGGAGTTGGTGCTTCCTTCTAGTGGGTGCTAGAGAAACCAGGGAGTTGGTGCTTCCTTCTAGTTGGTGCTAGAGAATCTAGAGAGTTGGTGGTCTCAACGAGTAGCAGCTTGCAAAATAGAGGTTGTAGCCTCATTATGAGTTGGTGCTCATATGTATGATAATGTAAAGAATGTAAAGATTACTTATCATATAAAGAAGAAGAGGTTTTTTACCCTCTATGGGTTTCCTCAGGAAATATCTATCTTTGTGTATCTCATATGTGTGACTGATGTTGAATGTGCTATTACTTATTTCCCTGCATTATTGTGATTTTCATTGAGTACTTTGTAAAGATTTTGAAATAAGCACAATTGTTTAAGCATGGTAACAATTGATTCACCCCTCCCCCCTCTTAGTTGTCCAACTCTTGACTCGCATTACCTTCATAATGAAGAGTCTTTGATGACACAATGAGAACCATCATTTCTCTCTGCTGTCATTGACCCCCACGACATTCAACTTCAACACTTTATCATGTTGCGGTGGGTCTTACTTTGTGACTATTGCAGTTGTTTTTTTTATATTTGCTGAAGACCTCTGAAATTTGATAGGCTATCAATGTATACATTTCATTGACACTTTTTACAGGTGTCATCACCTCTTTTCAAAGTTTGTTCACCATCATAATTGTCCTCTGCCTTTATCAAACCGCCCGTGAGGGTATTGCAGTTATCTACACCAACACACAGCTTCAGTTACTATATTCCACATTTTTTAGTTACATGACACGAGCATGGGGCATGCCCGCCTCATTTGTACACAGTTTTATTTTTCACACCTTGTGAAAGGTTTGGGTCCTACAGGTTCCCCTCTCCCTCTAATGGGTCGCTCTTTAAACTCCTCACAACGCTCTTTCTTACAAATTTACTCTCAGTAGAAGAAACATTGATGTATTTCAGATATACATATGTTCCTAACCTCACATGTCAGGGGGCATCTGTTATCACCAAAATTTCATCCGCAAATGGTTACAGGAATCCAACATCTTCAAAACACCCATTAGTTCACTCATGGACCAAAAATGCATTTCCAAAAGGTCCAAAACTATACAAAAAGTTATAAAATCAGCATGCGCTAAGACTACACATGAAGCATGTGCACATGTGCCATCCATAAACGAAATAAAAGAACACATGCGCATGATACCTGACTGTGGACGAAACAAACTGCGCACCCCTTAGAACGATGCATTTATGATATTAGTCGACCTTCCACCCACTCCTTGTTCATCTTCCAAGTCAATTTGACACCCAAATCTCAGATGAATCTAACTGGGGGGTTGGTCAAAGACCTAAGGGTGCCCTAAAGGGCCCCTTGTTCACACTAAAGATTAGTTAAATAATGCCTCAACGCTATGCTATAAAAAGAGGCCATGGGTGCATTATATTTCTAAGGAATTCATTTGTATTGTTATGCTTCATATATTCTCTTGGAGGATCCTCTTTCCTCATCAAGAGCATACAAACACCATTTCATTTAGCCATTCATATCACCTCTTGAGTGAATGTGCTTTGGATTTTCCTCACCATTTCCTTCTAGTTTGTTACTTGTAAGAAGAGATCAATATTTGGGGGTCCAAGAGCCCTTCCTTGGAGGAAGAAGGGACCCATAATAAAGAAAATTGCATTTTCATATGCCTCAAGTCATTCCAAAAAGTGCTTTGTATCCTTATAGAGCATAATATATTTGCATACCTGCCTTACATATCATAGAGTTAAATCAAATAGAAAAATGTTCCTTGACTTAAAAGGACATAGATTACATCTTTAAATAACTAAGATCTTAGACTTGTATATCACAAAACCATTAGTTGTAAACTAAATGTGACTGTTCATGGATTCAAAAGACAAAAATGCATCTTTGCAAAGATTAGAATCAAGAATCTATTTTTATAGCCAAGGTGCATGAGAAAAATTATTTATATGCCCATCCTGAAAGATGGAGATGATCCAAGTACCCTGCTCCATCCCCAATGCCTCTTTTGAAAGGCCATCGACTAACTTGTTCCTATATCGTATATATGAGACAAATAAATGTCTAAGAAGATTGTCATTTGTTGTTTGATATCATCAAAGAGTGGTTGTAAAGTGAAATCTATGACTGATTCTTCCTTGCATAACCATTGAATAACCAATAAAGAATCCCCAAAAAATTGTTACTGTGTAACATCATAATCTTGAGCTAATTGTAAGGTTAATTTGAAATCCATTAGTTCACAATAATTGTTAGTTTCCTACCCAATCCCATATTTGAAGGCTATATTGTGATTTCATGAGAGATATATGATCCCTCCCAAACCTAATTTTGGGGGATTCCCTTGAGAGGCACCATCAAAGTATGCCCATGGAATGTCCTTATTGATGACTTCTTCTTTTGACCCAATTCTTTATTGGTTTTCCTCTACATGTGGATATGCATTTATCATATTTAGAGATTGGATTGCACATTTGAGGGGAAGTGTCTCATGTCCTTCAAATAGCTTCAAGTTTATGGAAATCCATATTCCCAAATCTATTTTTAGTGGAAGAGCTTTGATATTCTTTGAATCCTTGTTTATAAACCAAGTCTTGAAGGATTATTCAATACATCCACCCTCTCATTCATTCCTTAAGATTTTCATGCATCCAACTTAAATTTTCCATACCTCTTTAAAGAAATGACAAGTTAGAAGTAAGTGATCAATTGTTTCCTCTGCTTGTTGGCATAAATAGACCAACCTAGGCCTATTAAATTATTTTTCTATAGAACCTTTGATGTTGGAGCCTTGTTACTCAAGGCCATTGACATAAACAAATTATTTTTGGAGGGGAACCTTAGTTTTCAAAATATTTTCCACCACCAAATCGGTTGTCCCTCCAAGCCTTCCTTAAGAAGGGTTCTATATCCTAGTTTGGGAACATAAGTCCCTATAGGATTACAAGACCATAAAAGTTAGTCATATTCTTGATCCCTTATTTTGAAATTCTTATCTTTCAAATAATTTGTGTATGATTTCCATGCTTCTACCATGTCTTCTCCCAAACCTATCTCCTCTTAGGTGATCCACTTTTGTTGCCAATTTGTAGATCTCTCCCGGATCACAATAGGTCTAGTGAAACTATGATTTTGTTTATTAACTCCCATATCACCTAAGGGGGTAATATTTGGATACCTTTAATTCCTATCCAAGGATCAAGCCCAATCTGGACTTTATCCCCTCTACCCACCTTCCAGATCAACTGGAGACCAACCAACTGGAAAGTTGAGTTCACAACTTTCCATATAATTGATGCATTATGCACTTGTTTTATTTGGTTACTAACCTCAACTATATTTGGGTACAAATACTTGTCTCTTATTACCTAGACCCACAAGCCTGTCAATTTTTACATAAAATCTTATGTGACTAATTTTCAGATATGAAAATTGCTTCCTAGTGTGCTAACAGTAAACCCTACTTGTTATCACTAATCAATTTTACACTGAAAATTATTGACTGGAAATATGTGCAGTGGAAACAACAAGATCAAAGATGAATCATCAACACATATATGAGACATAAATTTATGTTCTATAACCTTGTTAATTCTGAGGGAAAAACCAACCCTCCCAACCAACAAAAATCTACCAAAATCTGAAGACAACATTGTCTTCCACTAGCCATACAAATCAGAAAACCAAACCTCAACAAATCCCTGGAAATTCCCTCTACCCTAAAATATACTGAAGATCGCATGTACGACCTGTTAACATCACCTGTACGGCCTACTGATGTCACCTTTCAACATGTATGAACCTACTCCTTCCCATAAAACCTTGTATTCATCTTACTGCAACCAACATACATACATGATTTTTCTCTCTGCAACCAACATACATACATGATTTTTCTCTCTGAAACCTACATACATATGTAATTCCTCCCACTGCAATCCATGTACAAGTACAAAAAACTTTTACGAACACCTCCATACAATTCCCTTTCTATGACTTCCTCTCTTGTAGGCCAGATTTTCCATCATTGAAAAATTTCCCTTTGATGAAATCACCAAGCCTCCTAACACAAGTGCAGACTCACTTATGCTAGCTCCATCATGTCTCCACACACTCTACACCATATGAAATGTCACAATGACTTCTCTCCTTTATACACAATTCTTATGGGTCCTCATAGAATCCCCTCCACAAGTCAATATCAAATTAGACTTTCTTATGGGTGTGAAACCCCATCACAAACCCACAAAACCCACCACCAAACCCATGAATCCCCAACTTCATTCCAATGGTGGTTTTATCCAAACAAAAAGTGTAATGGGGTTCCCATGATGATTCCCACATTCCCAATACCTAGGAGACATGGGAATACTTTCCTAAAGCTACAAAAATCAACACTCCCTCTTAGTGAGGGAGGTATTCTCACCACACTCCACAATCACCTGAAAATATCTATATCTCTCGCATTGGATACACTACCATAGTTTCTCTCCAATTCACCTGATTGGATTCCCCCTCTATCACCAAATAAAACCTGCTCTCCAATCGTCCTAGCTGGTTACACCCTTGGTCACTAAAGAAAATATTGTTGTCTGACATGATCCCTCCTTGGAAGACACCATTCTCCTAGAATCCTCCCGCTCATGAGCGTCCTACCTAGCCATATCAACCCATGTCACCCTCCTGGAAATATTGGAATATGCCTCTGTAATATCCCCAAAAATAAATTATTATTAAAGTTTGAATACACTTAGGAATTTATTTCCCTTTTTGGCAAATTCGAATTTGGAAAATTATTGTCATTTATGGAAATTCTAAATTTGGAATTTAGTTAATTGTAATTTATTATTATGATGGTTGGGAAAAGATTTGATTTTCCCAACCAACTCTTTGACTATAACACTTGTAAGAAACATTTTTTTTATTATTGGTAAATTTGGGGTACATTACAAATGGTATCAGAGAAAAGGTTACAACACTTGGACCTTAAACGGGGCCAAAAATGTTTTCTTAGCACATGCTTTCTGTTTAATTAAAGACTAACAAAACATTTACTATTACAAACATAAAAAAATTATTTATGTTGTGATAATGGCAACACAGAATGAAGCAGATATCACACTGGAGGAGAATCTTGAGCAAGGACCCCTCGTAGTGAAACAGGGGTCCCATCATTAGATGTGTAACCAAACAAATTAACTAATTGTGCAAATGTAAAGGTAGATTGTACATTGTTCAACATGTAAAACACTTCATAACAAGAACATTCAATAACACACAGTATAATTATGCTCTACAAAATTTCCAGTTCAGATCACAGATAGGACTCTGAGATACCGTCCTCATAAGTAACAAAAAAACCCAGATTTATTATAAAGGAAAATGCAATCAAGAACGGAGTTTAGAATGCTTAGGATTCCCTTCTTTACAAAGTGAAATTTGACAAGTTAAATCAAGAATTCCATAATGATAAAGTTGCACAGGGTAGAGCATATCCCACAAAGGCATTATTTTTCTTAGCTCAAAAATTACAGATAGAGTTACGGAACACCGAAGTCGGTTTCTTAAATTTACAAATTGCTGATAAAATGGAACTCAAGTAAGTTACACAAAACGTTTTTTTTTAAACGCACAGAACCTAAGGAAGTATAAATGGAAGTATAACTCAGACGAAACTGAGGGTATGTTTGAATAGTTACCTTATAATCTCAACCTCCACTGTATAATGACGTGGACCAAAAATAAGAAAATTAAAGGCCAGACGCTAAAAGATTACAATCTCAACCTTCACCGTATAATGACGTGGACCACAAATAATAAAGTTACAGGTCAAATGCTAAAGGTGTATTTTAGGCAAAAGGAACTCCCTGTACATGTAGTGGATAATCCTACAGATTAATGTCATGCTCTTTTGAAATGAAAATTGTTAGGATATTTAGACACTTAGGAGTTAGTTAAGATCTATATGGTATAATGTGTCATTAGGTAAAAGTGTGTTTCTTAGTGTGTTTATTTAATATGCATTAGTATGAATTTGTAGTCAGGAAATACGACGGTCATGATATGTTCCCGACATAGACTGATCTGACGGTTCATACTCTCCTCGATCTTAACGACCATTAATATGTGTATTAACACCCAATTGATCCATGATCTCTATTTAAAGAGAATAGAGGGTCATTTTCCGATGATCAATTGTGAGAAACTCTCTTGTAAAATCTCTCTATAATATTTTTCTTTGCATTAATAAACTTCTCCAAGTGGTCGCGTTGGCTGGGGCTGTGGATGTTTCCCCGTAGGGTTTTTACCACGTGAAAACATTGGTGTGTTGATATTTGATATGGTTATGTGAGTGGTTACTGAAGCTGTTTTTCCTCTGTTGGAATACTTGTGTTTTCAAACATGGTATCAGAGCATGTTTGAAGACCCTCTCATGTTGTAGATCGAGATTGTGAAGCCGAGTTGCCTCATCTCCATTTTCTATCATTTGCGTACATTTATGGACTAGGAGGACTGTTCCATTGCATCTAGAGAACTCTTTTTAGTCAGGAACAGTTTTCGTTTCACTCGAAAAGGTTTATGTTTTCCCAAGATACGACCATTACAGTCAAATCCAGAGGTATAAAGCTCGAATACGCATTTTTAAAATTTCTGCAAAGTTTTATTTTGGCTTAATATTATTTGTTTTCGTGTTGCTACTCTTTTAGATCCGCATATTCTCTTTGCCCCGTGCCCTGTGCGATCTCGAAAAATCAGAAACAGATAGGAAAATGTGCATCTTCCGGGTAAGCTAACCAATATCTAACCCTTGTTTTTCATCGAGAAGCAGAATTTTTTTCTTGTGTGAAAAGAGTTTTTTTTTAGCAAGCTCTCCAAGACCGTCTTCAACAACAACAATCTTCCAGGTAAGCTAATCGATATCTAACCCTTTTTTTCATCGAGAAGCAAAATTTAAAAGAGTTTTTTTTTAGCACGCTCTCCAAGGCCATCTTCAACAACAACAACAACCCCAATCCTCCTTCTGAACATTACAATATGTTTTTCTATACCATTTGGTTAAAAGTTTCCTTATTAAGTAAGAGGTCTTGGGTTCAAGTCTCTCTTTTGTTACATTTTTTGAAAAAATTCATGATAAAATTGTAAAGTGTATTTGTTGTAGGTGAATCCCCCTGCGAACAAGTGGATTCCCTCTTGATCTCTAGACTTTTAAGGCCAAGATAGAAAAGTACTTAACATGGACACTGACATCCTTTTATATGTAATCAAGCTAACATATGAAGGATATATATATATATATATATATAT
>JZKD02S0121951.1:113107-161659 GCA_000966675.3 Picea glauca | reverse complement strand
GAACAAACAAAGATACAATGGACTTCCTACTCTACTGAGATTAGCTCAAATATAGATCCATCTACTATAGACAAAATCATATGGAACAACCATAAGTTTGAAAGAAATAGGCCAGGCATTGATTATTAATGAGAACAAGTAAAAGTACTTACAATCCTTTGAATGAAGGTGCAACAACTTCTTCTAGTTATCCTTGTCCAACCTTTTTTCTCAAGTAATCCACGCTGATTTATTTGATGAAATATCACTCATGAGATCATAAGTTTGATGTAATTCTCAATCTCCATATGTCTTCTACCATGAGGAGGCCTCCTTATATAGGTTTAGAGAGGCCTAACCACTTGAGATATCTTTGGGATAAGTTGAGGATTCCTCTCCTTCAGTTGTGGATCTCTCCTAGGATCATGCCTTGACCCAATATTCGAACCCAACTACTTTCAAATATTGAGGGGATTGTCCCTTGATTTCCTCCAACAAACTGAATTTCACCCAAAAAGGAGTAGCGCTCCCTCAAAAAGGGCACAGAGTGCTGGAACACTCCTATGTAAGGGAGTACAGGGTGCCAACGCTCCCTGTCAATTGGTAGGGGAGCACTCCTTCCCAAAATTGATGTTTTAGTGTCTTTTTCCAGTGGCACAAGGTTTGTAGTCTTCTGTCGATTGATTTTCCTTCTTCAAACTAGTCTTTGAGGTGTCTTATTTTTCTTACGATGTTGTTAAGGAGAAAACATAGGTGGTGTGATGTTTGTGACACTAGAGAAACTTGCAACCAATATGAGACACTTGAAATATTTATAATGACGAAATTTAGCCATCATTACAATGAGTAATTTTGATGCGTAACAGATTCCCCCCAAAGTGCGAAGTCAGAAGTCAACAATGATTGAAGTACTTTGTAGAGTTTTTAGAGAAAGGGTATGGATGCAAAGAGGTTGGAAAAGGTTGCATACAACCATCAAACAATTATTATAACATGCTTCAAACCCAAGGCAGGCATACCTATGCTTGAGTGATAAAGACTTTTTAGGTATGGTCGCCATAAAATACATTGCGGATCCATAATTACATTGATAAAAGGTATAGCCACTGAAGATACAATGTGGATCTATACTCCCATGACCTGAACTAATCGTAGCCATGAAGAATACATAGTGGATCTATGAAATTACAAGACATAGCCACGACCAATACAAAGTGGATCTATGTAACAATATATGTGTCATAGTTCAAAAGAACCCCTTCGCAACCTGGGAAAAGTATGCATAAGAGTGAAAACTCAACCCAGGGTCTTATTTTTGATCTCGATGTAGTACAAATCTAACCATGTGAATAGATGTCCTGATGTCGAACATGGAAGAAACCACTTGATTACTGGTCAATGATGTAAATCGTTAACAAGCGCGAGGGAGATCACCATTGATGTCAATGATTCCCAAGGTACTTTAGTACATTCCAACGAATGTGAATGGATGAGATGAAGTTGAACATCTGTGGAATCATCCGATCAGGGGTCAATGATGAAAACCCATTGTCGAACATGACGAGGCATGCCATTGAGGCATGCAGGTCCCAAGGTACTAACTGGTTTCTAAGTCTAAGTCTCGGATAATGTGTTGAAGTCGACATGAATAGGCTCGCTGAAGGAGGGCCTTGATGTATCCCCCATCAATGACACGAAACTGACACGTAGATATAATTGGTAGATCAAATGAACATGGACTGACATGGGTATTCAAACAAGATATTTGTGATGGTTGACTCTCGAGGCAGATATTTCCCTTGAACACTGAGGCACAACAGTAGAAACTTGACATGGACCAAAACATGATAATGCAATGGATGTTGTGACTTTCGTCAGGTGACCCAAAGGAGTAAAAGAAACTCAGAGGATTGGCTCAGTGCAGAGGTTCAGCAGATTAAAATGCGTGCAAAGACAAAGTGTCATGTTCAAGGGAGACTGTAAGAGTTACTGGTAGTGTTCTCAAAAACTGTTTGGATTGCTTCCTTCAATTTTTCCCCCATCCAGATAGACGAGTACCTCTTTTTAATTTAATGAGCTTGAGAAGGGTAACACATGCTCGATATGAATCACCTTCGGTATGTCCCTCTTCCTTTGTTTAATGAACTGGAAGAAGTAAGGGTTTGATCGCATATGAGCCCTTCAATGTATGATTGTTTAACGAGTCTAGAGAAGGTAAACTCCATTGTTTTTCATATTTAGAGAGTCTAAAAATGACTTAAAGATGAATCCAATGTTGTCCTTTTTTGTAA
The DNA here is from genome assembly GCA_000966675.3 of Picea glauca. Lineage (NCBI taxonomy): Eukaryota > Viridiplantae > Streptophyta > Pinopsida > Pinales > Pinaceae > Picea > Picea glauca. The sequence goes on along the minus strand of JZKD02S0121951.1, from coordinate 159,389 downwards.
TTTTAGTCTCGCAAGGCTGAAAAAGAGATAAACTATCACTCGAAAGACACCCTTTCAAACCTTTTAATGAGTGGGAAAGGAATCAAGATCACTCGACAATCTTTTCATGTTTAGAGAGTCTAAAAAGAGTTTAAAGAAGACTCCAGGGGGTTCCTTTTTCGTGTATCCATGCGGGTCCGAAAAAGAGATAAAAGTGTACTTGGCATATTCTCATGTGTTTGATCTTGAGAACGAACGAAGACTATGCTCATGAAGGTGACAAGAGAAAATGAACAAAACCTGCTTCAAAACCTGCCAATAATTTCAAAAACTACATTCCAGGGGATCAATAAGCCTCCAAACATTTCTCAAAAACCCAAAAATAACTATATCATATGAAAAAAATGAAAAGTATAATAGTAAAAAGGGGTAAAAAATGTCATTTACTATTTCATTTATGTAGAGATTTGTAGCAGTGGAGAATTTGTGTTTTGGAGCTGAATCTTGAATTGTTCAGTGCCATAGCTAAGGTTGATCGTTTTCCTCGCCGTTTGGACCAAGTTGGTGTTCTTCTCCTTCTTGTTCATTTGCATGATTTAAATTTTGTTTTAAGGAACTAAACAGTTATGAAAAATGATGCCCTAGGTCAGCCCAAGCACCCAAAAATATCAAAACTCCCTAAAAGTCATGGGTATGCATTGCATGGCTTGGAAAATGCCCCTATTAACCCATGGATGGCATGCCAATGCTCTGATTTAGTGGCAATGGGGGCGTTGTCTCAAAAAACCACAAGCAAAATGCCCAAAAATGGCTCACGCACACTCAATATGTGAGGAGGGTGTTTTGATTTTTTGAACATTTAAATGGCCAATGTAAGGGTGGATCGATGTCCTGATGTTCATATGAGAAGGGCATTGTTCTTTTGCAAAAACAAACAATCATTTTTTAAAATTTTAAAATTTCCAAAAATTTGCCGAAATCATGATTTAATGAATTTTGTTGTTAATTGCAAGTGACTTTGGTAACATGCTTGAGTGGAAAGAAAGATAACACGAGCTCGATGATGTGACCACTCTGCAAATTCCTCAATCAAGAGCTGCGTTGAGGAATTTTGGTCTCCTCAAATATTTCAAAATGCAAAAGATGAAGAAGGAGATTCTTCTTCTCAAATACATGATCGGGTTGTGGAACATTGCAGAGCAAGGATTATAGATAGGGACACAACTTATGACCATCAAGATGGAGGATGTATATTTCATAACCGGTCTTTTGAAGAGAGGGGTTCCTATAGATTTATCTGTGCAGAAGGCACTTCTTGCTCCTGTGGATGAGTATCTGGAAAACCATTGTGTCCTCGGAGCGAGGCTAGTTGGAGGCAGGATTGCAATCAAATATATCAGAGATATTGTTTTCCATCAAAAGCATAGAAGGAAGTACCAGTGCACACCTAGTCTCAAGATCACAGGTGGCTTATGGTTTATAGTGTTTAGAGCCAACACTATTCAACTGAAGTGCAGGGTTCCTTCAAAATGTGAAGGAACAAATCACAAGATGCAAAGAAGGACAACATAAGAAATTTGGGTATGGTTCATTGTTGGTTTTGTTCTTTTTAGAACACATTCCCCAAATTTAACCTCAGATTACATTGGCAGTGCGACCAATGGGAGAACCATGTATGGAACGATGGACAATCCTGTCCCCGAGACTAGGCTCAGATTCAAAGTTTAGATTTACCGGGGACTTATTCACTTGGCTGAGATGCTAATTGATTGTGATAGAAGATTTTCCATATGCCGGAGTGGATTTTCGGGGAAGCATGGACTTGGTCCTTCCAGCAAGAGAGGATTGGGATGCATCAAGTGAGAAACCAAAAATAATCTTGACAAGTGTTTTTTATTTTATTTTTAAAAACATTATATTATATATATATATATATATATATATATATATATATTTTGGGGGGAGGGGTACATAGAAGAGTCTTTAACAGACGTATCATTTCATTGTGCAGATAGAGGAGTAGTACGTTCATCAGATATGCCATCATTGGGGCATCATGGAGATTCTCATTTTGTAGCTGGTCATGGGGTAGCAACAGGAGAAATCCATGAGGTTGAAAGAAACCTCCAAGGCCTCACAATAGGTATCCCTCCTCTCAGGAGGTGATAAATACCGCTACATCTATAGAGACACACTATGGGGGTGTCTGAGAGTCTTAAATATCTACTGAGGTGAATAGCATGTGCAGTGATATATTATTCAGCATAATGTGATGTAGGGAGATTAGGATCTTCTTGATGATTGTATAGTCTGTAGGATGATGTTTATGGGTGTGAGGACCCACATTTTTCCTATCTATGTACCATTTTTTATGTAATCAAACATTTTCAGACACGCCGTATATATATACATTTATGAGTTTTTATAATGCCAAAAGATTTTCAAATGATGCTTTTTATGTGATGTGTTTTAATTTACATGATGATATGTGATGTGATTCATTTCCTTTATGAAATCTTATCTATGCGCGAGATACCTATCCATAATGTAATTTGCTAGCGAATCGGAAATGGTATTAAGTTCTCTTGGTATGTGTTGATATTTGATAAAATCAAACATTCGTTGAAGATGGTGAACTCGTAGATGGATACATAGCAGGATAGGTTTGAGAATAACGTAGATACAATTGAGTTGACATACCACGAGTTGAGAGTCCATATTGACAATTATGCGAGAAATGCCTAGGGAGGATTCTTTGATTAAAAGTCCAATGACAACATGATATTTTGTCATGTTATTAGTTATAGATCCTAAGAAAATACCTCCTGGACTAACCAACTCATTAGAGTGGTAAATGACCCAAGCTACAGAAGCAACGTTTTGGGTGTGTCGAATAGCACCATTTACAAACCCGACAAATATAGGAAAGGAAGATGTCATCTGCGCATGAAAAACACAAGACACAGTATAAGTGGCTAAAGAAAAAACTCGAGCACGCAAGAGAAAAGACACACCAAAAATAAAAACACAATAGTGTACAAAGCATGTATGCTAGGTGTCCTAGGCATAGTACTTCTTCAGGTAAAGCCCATTTCGAGGCTCGCCTAGGGAAACTTCATCATAATCGACTAGTTCGTAGGCACCTCTATGTGTAACACGTTTCACGATGTAGGGACCGTGCCATAGAGGTTCTAACTTCCCTGTCTCTAACTTATCATGAGCCTGGTCATAAACGAGGACTAGGCCTACTTCTGCAAAAGTGTGAGGATGGATGGATTTGTCATATTGATGTTTGATTCACTTTTGATACGTCTCATTAACGAGAGAAACATCACGATGTGTTTCTTCCAGTATAGTCAAGTTTAGGAAACGTTCTTCTTCAACAGAAGTGTGGGGAAGAAGTTCTACTTTAAGTTTTAGCGAAGGAATTTCGCACTCAATTGGTAAGACAACCTCAATTCCATATACTAACTGGAAGGGAGTGAATCTAGTAGAAGTTTTTACTGAAGTCTGATAATCCCAAAGAGCGAAAAAAGTTGTAAATGCCAAGATGTCTTGTTTGTCCCTACCATCTGTTGGATCATTGTTTTGAAGACCTTGTTGATAGCTTCAACTTGTCCATTAGCTTGAGGGTAGTAGGGATATGAGTTCTCATGGAGAAAACCCAACTTGGTATGCAAGTCATTCATCATCTGGTTTTGAAAATGGGAACCATGATCAGTGACAATGGCATGTGGAACACCAAAATGAGTGATGATGTGATTAAAAAAGAAAAGTGTTGTAGTATGATCTTCATTCAGAAAGGTAGGCATAGCCTTAGCCCATTTTGTAAAGTAATCAACGATGAAGATTATATAACTGTGCCCCCCGGCTGAGGTAGGATTACACTGCATGAAATCAATGCCCCATTTGGAAAAGGGGCCGATGGAAATAATAGGATGCAGTGGAGGAGGGTGGGTGCGTGCCTTGTTTTGAAAAACTTGGCAGGGTGGGAACTTTTTGACGACCTCCATACAATCCTTGAAGATGGAGGGCCAAAAGTATCCAGCACGTAAAAAAATTTGGGCGGTAGCCATCCAAGAAAGGTGACCGTCACAGGCTCCAAGTTGACAGTCACTGAGGATGTGTTCTGCCTCTTCATGAGTGAGACATCGTCACAGGACGGTATCAATGCCACGACGATATAAAGTGTCGCCGATAATAAGATAATGATGAGAGTGGTGGAGAATACGACGACGTTCTTTGAGAGAGATATCAGGCTGAAAACGTTGTGTCTAGAGATAGAGAATGATGTCTCCATACCAGGGATCAGAAATGCTAATGAGGAATAGAGATTCGTCAGGAAGAGAATCTCTAGGCTCAGTTTCTTCATCAGCACGGGGAAAATAGAAAATGAGTTCTACGAACACCAGGGACGTTTTAGATTTGGACTTGGAAAATTCAAGATCAAATTCTTGAAGGATTAAGATCCATTTAGAGTATTTTCCCCCAAGCACCTGACGTGTCAGGATGTGATACATGGGGTTTGAATCTACGATAACCGTGGTGGTGCATAACATAATGTAGTGACAAAATCTCTGGACGACGATGAAGGCTACCAAATCCAACTTCTCAAGATGTGAGTAGCGAAGTTCGGGTTTAGATAGACTTTTACTCATGTAATAGATCACATGTTCTTCACCGGAAGAGTCCTCTTGAACTAACACCATCGAAATAGTGGAAGTAGAGGCCACTAAGTAAAGGATATAATCCTTTGTATAGTTCGGAGGATGTAAAAAAGGAGTGTTAGTCAGTGTGTGCTTGAGAGCATCGAACGATCGTTAAGCAGTGTCATCCCAAATGAAAGGGGTGTCTTTCTGCAACAATCGCATGAAGCCTTTAGTGATATCAGCGTAGTTACAAATAAATCAACAAAGAAAGTTTTCTTTCCCCTACAAACTTTGGAGTTTTTGTAGGTTGTTAGGTGGGGGTAAAGCTATAATAGCTCGAATCTTTAAGGGATCCACCCGAATCCTGTCCTTGGTGACAACAAAGACGAGAAGCTGGCCGGATTCGATAGTGAAAATACACTTATGTGGGTTCAAATGAATGCGATAAAACTGACATCGAAGAAATATATCCCTAGATGACCGATATGGTCAGATCGAATGGATGAGTGGGAGGGTAATTCATCGAGGTAAGGTTCCGAAATATGTTTGATATCGTGGAAAGCATAGGACATGGCTCACTGGAACGTAGCCCCAACATTTTTAAGGCCAAATGGTAGCTTCTGATACATGAAAGTTCCCCATGGGAAGATGAAGGTTGTCTTATGTTGATCAGCCGGTAAGATGTCAATCTGGTTATACCCTGAGAAACCATCCATAAAAGAGAAAATTACGCTACCAATGCAATTATCAATAATCTGGTCGATAAAGTGTGTTAGGTAGTTGTCTTTTGGACAAGCCTTGTTAAGATCCCTATAATCAACACAGACACAAATGGTCCCTTGTTTCTTAGTAAACAAAATGATATTGGAAACCCATTCTATCAAGTGGACAAGATAAATGAAGCCAGATTTCAATAATTTTTCAACCTCTGCCTTAATAGCCGTGGTATTTTTAGGGTGGACTGGGCGGAGTTTCTATTGAACAGGTTTGACACCGGAGTAGGTTTTAATCTCATGTACAACGATCGACTGATTTATCCTGGGCATCTCTTCATAGCTCCAAGCGAATACATCACAAAATTCTTTAAATAAAGCGGTATAAGAGATCACTTCCTCGGGTGAGAAATTAGCTCCGAGGTTAATGTTTTCCACGACACCTTCCTTGATATAAATATCAATAACGATCATAGATGATATGTTGCCCAAATTTCCCTTAGAAAGAGTATCTTGAGTGAGGATGGGAGATTGTGAAATTGACAACATCAAGAGGGAAGACAGAGTGTATGTCTTCTTGAATTTCTTTGAGAGGTGGAAGAAAAGAGGACTGATGATGGCTATCATCCCAAGGTACATCGTCGAGGCTAAGAATTTCCATTATGGATTCATCTGAAGGAAAAATTTGAGAAATGTAGTCGATTGTAGATGACAATGAATTTAGCCATGATTATATTGAACAAGTGTCGGGTGCCAAGAGATGTTGGTCATACGAAAAGGGAGAGGAAAATTGGATGGAAACGTATGAAGTTTCGGCTGGACTAAGTGGCATGGCGTTACCTAGTGCATCGAATTCCAAGGGACTGGGTACAATCCAAAGGTCAGATGATTCCAAGGATTGATAAATCGTAGTCGAAATCATATTGATCGTGGAAATATGATGTGCAGTGGGTGGAAGTGGTGTAGGGAAGGTACCCATGAGGCTAGAATCTTTCAACAAGCCAAGACCAATGCTTTCATACATGATTTTGTGATCTCCCATGAATGGAATATTGTTGGTAGTAGGAGTGCGAGTGTCAGGTGTGTAGAAATACAACTGATCGATGGTGACAATTTTGCCTTGATGAGGAAATTGCACACATCGAAAAACTGAGGAAGTGACAACGGTCATAGCATAGAACCAACTTCTTTCGAGAAAAAAATTGTAATCGAGGGGAGCATCGACCACCTTGACGTCAACAAAGACGGTTTTTCTGCCTAATTGGATGGATAGGGACTGCAAGAGTCTGTGCAAATGAAAACCTCTCCCATCGAACACACGTAACATCATTGGGGATTTGTTAAGTATGGGTGATTTCAAGATTTTCCAACAGGCTAGAGACATGACACAAGTTGAGGCTCCCTCATCCAGACTAGTTCGGTGGATTTTTTTATTGTGGACAACAACATCAACTTGGAAAGCAAGTTGGTGAGAGAGTTGAGATGTAAAATTATCCAAGTTAAACATGTTATTGTTATATGACTCGGGATCAAAAGCACCAATAGTGTCCAAGAGTGTTCTACGTTGATTGGGACAATGTTGTAGAACTTATAATGCAAACATAACACATGGTGCCTGAGCCAGATCTTCAACAATGTTGTAGTGTTAGGTGGCATGTGAGCTAGGATTAAAGGTAGATTTTCAGATAGTTCTCTTAGGAGGGTGTAATATAGATTCGAATGTAGGTTTCACGATATGGAGTGGTTCAGACAGAGGACTGATGAACGAAGGACTAACGGAGGATGGTGATGGATGCTGAGAAGAAACATTAGTGATCTTCCCTTTATCTTGTTTAACTGGTGTTTTGTAGGTCATCGAGTGAGTGGTTAAATCAATATAGTTGAAGAGATAGATGTGGGAACTTGTCGAGGCTTCATCATGAAGAGTGTGGCTGGAATTTCCCCCTAGAGAGGGGGTTTAAGCAACCATGGATTGTTGTTGAGGAAAAGGCTGAGTAAGCACAACAGGTTGTGAATTTCATTTAAAGAGTTTGGCCACTTCATCTCGATGTGGACAGTCTCGAGTGTAGTGATCGTCACCATAGATAAGACATGGGAAATTCAGTTCTGCTATGGTTGATTTTCATTAGAAGGTGGTGGGTTTTGAGCTTTTGGTTGTTCATTATTATTAGTCTTCTTGTTTTTATTCTTTGTCTTTTTATTACCTCTAGTCTGATGCGAGGATGTAGACTGAACTGCATTTACCTCGAAGACTTGGGTATGAGAAGAGGTAGAGGGTTTGGTCAAACTAGGAGTGGACATGGAAGTATTTTGAGGTACTTCTCCAGTCGACTGGGATGTAGATTGAGCTTTGATGGAACCAATAACACCATCCGCATGTGATGAGGATGAAGGTTTGGATGGATTAGTAGTGGCACGGGTAGCATTTGGGATTAACTCATACAAAGTACTAGACTGTGATTATACCACATATAAGTATTGTGCCCTGGAAATGGCTTCCTCTTCGGTTACTATACCACCCATAGCGACGTCTCGAGCGATCAGGGGTAAAAGTGATTTTGTGAACCAGTCCACCAATAATTGGTCAAGAATGATTGCTTTGATCAACTTTCTTCGTTGTCTCCATTCTTGAATGTGATCAAAGATGTGCATGGAATTGGTTTGACGAAGGGAGTTCAAGATTTTAGTACCCGTCTTGTATCAAATGGGTAGTTGAAAATGAGGAAGGACATGGCAAGGGAGTTGAAATCTTGAAAAGAACCACATGGTAGTTCAATATACCACTTGGATGTCGAACCCGTAAGAGTTCATTGGAAAATATGCAAACTTATAGAGTCATCCATTAAGGAGTTTGATGATCACCATAAATTGAAAGTCATTACATTATTATTGGGGTCTTTGCCAGATTTTCTGTCAAATTTTGGAATATCAGAAGGGAGTTTAGCTGGAATTAATAGCCAGAAAGGATAATGACATATATGATCATTGGTCAACCGAGACAAGTCTGGGATATCCAGAGTAGCAAGGAATGGTAGCTGTCATTTGACCTGAGGGTGATACTGGTGTGGCATAAGAACACCAATAGGACCATAAACTAGATTAGGTGGATAATTGTAACCAATAGGTCCTCCTACATACAGTTGTTGCTGACCAGGATAGAGAGGATTTGAAGAGGTTTGAGAAACATTTGGGAGCGGAGGATAACCTGATGTATTTTGAGGATTATAATTTGGTTGATGAGTTTGTCCATAAGGTGGATAGACATTTTGTCCATAAGGAGGATAAGGTTGTTTTTTTCCTTGAGAATGTTTCCCCCAAGGGAATAGTGGATTTCACGGAAAAGGAGTGTGCTAAGGATTGGGTGTTGTAGATGCATTATGTCCAGAAGGTTGATGATGGGCTCCATATTGAGGTTTCCCCCTACCATGAGGTTGTCCCCCAAATAGAGGTTTCCCCCCAAAAGAAGGTTTCCCTACAAACAGAGGTTGTCCCCTAGATGGAGGTTTCCCTCTAAACGGAGGTTTCCCCCCAAACAAAGGTTTCCCTCCAAACAGAGGTTTCCCCCCAGACAGAGGTTTCCCCCCAGATGGAGGTTGAGTTCCTGGAATTTGGAAACTAGACGTAAGCGATTGACCGATGCAGCTTAATGGATTAGAGCCACCAAGATCGGTCCCTACGGGTTGTCGTGCAGGTATATAACTTTTGGGTATAACTTGGGTAGTGTTGACAGCAGAAGGATTGAGTGCTCTATACCCAAGGGGAAGTGACGAGGAAGGTTGAGATGATAGTGGTGTACCAATGGGAGCTTGGATAACCACCACATTACTGGTGGGTATAGTCGCAACGTGAGGGACCATGGTAGAATGGGCTATTTGGAGAGAAATGGTGGAACTTGGACCAACAGACTGCATATCCAAACCAATAGACGATGTGATAGAACTAATGGTTGTACCAATAAAGTGATCTAAAGGTACAGTATAGGTGATAGATGTTTCGAGTAATTGGGATATGACAGGCATATCAACACCTATTCCTAGTCTATAATGATCTCGCACCGTGCGAGGTGGGCTTCAAACTATATCAGAAGTCCAAAGGGGGTTTTTGACCAGAGGATTTGAAGAAGGTGTTATCAGAGAAATCGATAGGTGTGGAAACTAACATATCTCCCTAGATCCACTTGGATCTAGAACAAAACAGGACAGGACACGACTCTTTCCCTAAGTTGTAGTCATTGAATCTACTAAAGAGAAGGAATACGTGACATACCTTGATATCACTTCCTTAGGTATCTGTTGTTCCCGCTTCACTCTGGTGCTCTTGTGATGTCAATTCTAAGACAACAAAAACCAACCAAAGTGAAGATAGCAAAGTATATTCGATGTCAACTTATGCATATGATCAAGGAGTTATGTTATAAAATAAGAGTAATTTTATGGGAAAGGGACATGTCGTTGTATTGTATTAAATGAAAGTAGAAGATACAACCTGATTTCCTTGATGTCGCAAGCTTCCTTTTAGTGACCCTTGGTTCCAACACACACACTTTCTCTGTACTAGCATGAAGAAATTCCAATTCCTCTTGATAGACCAAATAGAGTCTTCAAGCTTCTGTCCAAGTAGGGTTCTTCAAACAATTCTTTCACCAATTATTCATTCAATATTGCTTACCCTTTTCCATGAGAAACCTTTCAATATATAGGAGAATGAGAGATGGTTACATGGATGAGGATGATCCCACAAAATCTAAGAAGTCAATAGAATGACAACCATACGAATGCCAACTCATTTTCTAGAAGATCCCCTTCTAGAACCTTCGTGACCTCTTCTTCTTTCCAAGCTTAAAAATAGGTTTGCAACCTATATATGGAGAATAATGTGATAATTTTGCACCCTAAGTGTGGGTGGCCTACGAGAATGAAGGATTCTCACACCCTATACCATAGGCAGCCTGCAAAATCATCTTAAAAATATGTTTTTGGAAGAAGACAGGAGCCATTTTTCTAAAGCAAAAAGTCCTTGTTGGGAGCCTAAATACATCACTGTTGAGACACCACCAGAGTGACCAAAATCATGTGTAACAGAATTCCCCCCAAATTAGTAAGAGGTTGAAATCTGTGACAACTGAAATACTTTGTAAATTGTGTGTGTGTGTGTCAGAAACTAGGAGCGCACCTAATCGGAAACCTGCAACAACCAAGCATTTGCAGAATATAATACCAGTTCTAAGGTAGGCATTCCCATACTCAGATCACAAATGAATAAAATCATAAATGTAGGTCATGGCCACCAATCATACACCATGTATCCATGCTATCAAAATGTTGCATAGTGACCAGGAATACACTGTGGATCTATGCAAGAAGACTTAAATTAAGACGACATAGCCACATGACATACAAAGTGGATCTATGTGCCGATACAAATCATTACTCCATAGCAGCCTAGATAAAAAATATGAGACCCAAGGTCTTCAATCCCGTCACCCAAAAGTACGAATCTAGCCATGCGATTACATGTGTTGAAGTCGAACATGGCAGAAACCACTTGATTATCGGTCGTTGATGAAAATTGTTAACAAGTGTGAGGGAAATCACCATTGATGTCAATGACTCCCAAGGTACCGAAGTAATATCCAAATGAATGTGAATGAATGAGATGAAGTCGAGCACCCAATGAAATCTCTCGATCAGGGATCAATGAGGTGAAACCCCTGTCGAAAGCGAAGAGACCTGCCATTAAGGCATGCAGGCTCTGAGGTACTAAATAATTTCTAAGTCTTGTTTCCGGATAATGAGTTGGAGTCGACGAAACAAGACTTGTCACAGGAGAGCCTTGATGTATCCCCCATCAATGACACGAAATATGTAACAAATTTTGAGGGTGAAACAGAGTATGAATACAATTTGAAATGGACACAGGGAAGGCCGACATAGTAAGAATGGACAACTGTAGATGACCAACTCAATAGAGGGCTCATTTGAACTTCTCTTAAACATATAAATGACATGACCAAGGACTTGGCAGCACTGACTCAAAGACGACCCAAGATACAACCTTGTAGCAATTCGAACAAGGGACAAATGGATTTCCCAACCCAGATTAAAATGACGAATAGGGGGTGTCATGTTCAAGAGCGACGCTTACTGCCATAAATATGAATACGAAAACACATCCCTTTCCCAAAATTTCCCCCACCATTTCTGGCGAGTACCTCTTTATTTTTATGCAAGATTGAGGAGAATAACATATGCTTGTTGATGTAAGCTCATCCTTTAGACGAATCCCTTGGAGTATGTTTAACGAACCCTAGGAAGGAGTGGTTCGGTCCCATTACTAGTCTTTCGATGTTTGTTTAACGAGTCCAAGGTTAGAAAACTTGGGAGTTTTTCATGTTTTGAGAGTCGAAAAAACACTTAAAGAGAACTCTCCCAGTTCCTTTTTCGTAAATAAATCCGACGAGACCAAAAAAATAATAAACTATCGTTCGTTGAATGTTTTCTTCAGACACTTTAACGAGCGTGAAGAGAACAAGATCACTCGGCAATATTTTCATTTTTACGGAGCATGAAAAGAGCTTAAAGGATACTCCTCTAGGGTTTTCATTTTCATGTTACCATACGAGTACAAAAAGATGATAAAAAGTATACTCGGTTACGTTATCATATATTTTCGAGCGCGAGAACGAATGAAGACTGAGCTCGAGGTTTTTCTAAAAACTCTAAAAAGTAGTCGTACAGGCAACAAAAAGGAAAAAACACCTGTACTCCTTCATTTGGACATCAAAGTTGCTACATCTGCAAAAACCACACTCATAGGACTATTAGGGAATTAGGTTTTATAGACAAAATAACATAAAAAATCAACAAAAATGGTAAAAAGTGAATAAATATGGGTTAAAAGAGCTTTTACCATTTCATTATGATTTTGCCAAAAAATTTGCCCAATACACCTCATTTTCCCCCAAATTTGTTTGCTCGATTGCGGAAGGCACAAGTGACCATTTGGAAAACCGTCTCTGCCAATGAGGTAAGCTCTTAATCTCTCACCTTTTCCATGGTTTATTTTTAGTTTTCATTGGCAATTTTCAGGGTTTTAGGTCCATTTTAGGGCCATAACTTGCACCCGAGCATTCTCGTAGGATGGCCATGCAGGACTTGCGAGAATCTAGGATTCTCACAGGTGACCTTAAGGGCACCTGCGAGAATCTCACACTGTGCTAAAGGGGTACCTGCGGGGGCCAAAAAATGAAATTTAAAATTGTCCATTGCTTAATAAAAATTATGCCAAGGTTTGAAATAAGTTGTTGACCCTTCTCTTATGGCTCTTGTGCAGGTATTTGACCATCACAAGGTGGCAAGAAAGAGAACATGAGGAGGAGGATGCCATTGTCAGGAATGACATGGGTACCTTCACTGCCCTCCGAGACTGTGGGCTCTTGAAATTCTTCAGGATTTCGGGCATGAGGACCCAACTTAGATTGTTGGAATACCTGGTTCATATGTGGGATGTGGACCAACAGTTGTTTCACATGGGAGTCCACACATTGACCCTAGATATCGAGGATATCTATTTTCTAACAGGGTTATCATGGTGTGGGTACCATTCTATCTTGACCAATGGCCATGGCGACAGACTCCCTATGAGTGAGTATTGTCGTCGATACTGTGTTCCTGAGGCAGAAAGAAGCAAGGGAAAGGTTACTATTTGGGGGGTTCAAGACTTGACCCTGCGAACCATTTTGTTCACTATAGCACGCATGGTTGGGAGCGTGGCTCCACACATGTGTCTCTAGAGATACTTCCAATACGCCATAGAGTGCATAGAGTCACGAGTCTTCAACTGGTCGGATGCAGTTCTCCATTGTATGAAGAGGAAATTGACGAAGTGTAGGAGGGGAAACTTGAATAAATTTGGGTACAGATCACTTTTGGTGTCCTTCTTCCTCGAGAGGGTTCCATTGTTGAGACTATAGGTTGATTGGGGTTTATCGACCCCATAGGATTTGAGGATGTTGATGTGGTGCAACCTTATGGATCGACACGTAGAAGGGCCCATCATCAAGTAAAATGATTCTTTTTTCGACTGGTTGCGGCCCCAAGTGTTGATGATTGACGACTACGCATACGCTGGTTTGGATTTCTGAGGGGATCCGGATTTGGCCTTTCCTGAAGATGCTCAATGGGGTTATTTAGATAAGAAGCACACATTTTGTTCCGTTTAAATGTTTTTTGAATTTTTATCATATGAAATTTTTTTGTGTTTATCCAAGAACTAACCAAAAAATCTCTTTTTGATGGCATAGATGTGGGGCCATATCGACCTCCGGGAACGTCTCCTATTCAGTGGTGAGGAGAAGCAGCTCCAGTGGCGAGATGGGATGCCGAAGACTACAAGGAAATGGAGCAAAACTTGGAGGGGTTGACTGCTGACATCCCGGATATGGCTATTCGGGAGATCCCTAGACATTACCGGTGCCATACTATGGGGGTGTCCGAGTCTATCAGTCGACTGCTTCATAGGGTGGCCTAAGCAGTCATGTGTTATCATGAGTGTCATCCATGATGTTATTTTGTAGAAGCCACGGGCTTCGTATTTTTGAGATTTTGGTCCTTGGACATAAACTTTTTGTAAAAACTTTTGATCGTTATATACATGTATACGACTTCTACTAGCTTATCTTGTGTTGTGTTATAAATGTAATGTGTGGTTGGTTTATAAATGGCCCAAATCCTGTCTAACACATAGTTAGCTAATGCATAAGTCAATCTATTTAGACATTTAGGAATGTGTTGATACTCAATAAAATCAAAATAACGTTCCAAGAGGCGAATTCGTAAATATACCCGTAATAAAGTAGGACTTCGAATAACATAGACATTACTTAGCTACAGTACTACTAGTTGTGAATCAAGTCGTATAACCAAGTGGCATATGCCAAGAGAAATAACATCAATCAACAATTCGACAATGGCGCTATATTATGCAATATTATTGGTCGCATGACCCAGGCACACACCTCGCATACTGATGAGTTCATTTTTAGATGCGTAAATTGCCCATGCAACAGAAGCAAGATTATGAGAACTATGGCTAGCTCCATCGACGAAGCCAATGTGGGGTAGCAAAGACTCCAACATCTGGAAACCAAGCACAATGTAACATAAGCGGTCGAGGGCAGAGACCAGATAACAAAAAAGAATACTGTAGTAACACACAAAGAGTATGATACAATAAAATACAAGCACTCATGCACATGTGATCTTAGGAATAGTACTTCTTTAAATACAACCCATTTCTGGGTTCACTTAAGGGGATACCATTATAGTCTACTAGCTCATAAGTGCCTTTCTCCAAAACTTGTCTGATGATATAAGGACCTTGCCACATAGCTTCAAATTTTCTAGCTCCTAGCATATCCCGATCTTGTTCATACAGACGAACCAGATCACTTTCGGAGAAAACGTGTGGCCTGACATGTTTGTCATATTGTTCATTTCTGGGCTTCTATAACCAGAGTGGAATTGTGTTGGGTTTCATCTAATTGCATAAGATACAATAGACGTTCTTCTTCGGCGGAAGTGTTTGGGAGAAGTTTGATGGCTAGTTTCAAGGAGGGTATCTTGTTACAGGTATGAACTAACTGAGGGGGGGGGGGGTGAATCAGTTAGTGTAGATTATTAACAATCTACCTTGTTTTTGACTTTGCATCATTAATCTTAGTGGCAGTGAGTCTTTACTGTGAAAATCAGTGTTATAAACATAAAGCAGATAACATAAAGAATAACAATCACACACAACATTTACTCACAAGTATGAGACACAGATTTTTCAAGAGGAAACCCAACCAGGGAAAAAACCTCGTCTTCTTAAGATGTTAAGCAAGCTCCAACTGCGCTACATCTCATCTTTTATGAGCACCAACTCATAGAGGCTACAACCTCTGATTTCCAGCACCAACTGGCTGAGAGCACCAACTCCCACAGAATCCCAGCACCCACTGGGTGGAAGCACCGACTTCCTTTTTTTTACTTCAGCACCAACTGAGTGAAGGCACCAAACTTCAGATTCTACAAGCACCCACTTGCAGAGAAAGAGACATACGTCTCCCTAGCACCACCCTACCATCCTTATCTGCCAAAATAAAATATTGCTCAAATCAACTTGTTCATTCTGATATAGCTTGCTTACCCTTTCTGCTGATCTACTCTGCAATCTTCACTGTCTCTGATCTGCTGCTCTGCTTCACTTTCCTCTGCAGCCCATTCTCAGCTTCTTCTCCTGTCACGCAGGTTCTCCTCTCCCTTTTCTCACATGCAGAGATTTCTCTCCATCTCCCTCAACTACCCTTCCATCTTGGTTCCAGCGCATTATATCGTTTTTCCTCATGCAGAGTTTTTCCTTGCTTTTCTCAACTCCAACTGCAGTTTCCTTTCTTTCAATCTTTCTTTTGCTTTTCGCATGCCAGCATTCTCACTGATTTTCTGAACTGGCTCTTTGCATGCTTCCTCTACGCATGCCACATCATGCAACGCTGTGTTCTTCCTGTCTTAACTGTCAGTCTAATTTTAGACTGAAAGTCCTTCCACCGTCCAGAGTGATTAGAGAAACTCAACTGGCAAAAACTTCTAGACTTGTCAAAGCAGATGAAGGACTCCTGCCAAACTCTAGATTTAACAATGTTAAGCTCCGTTGATTGTGCATTATAGCCATTTGATGCTGGCCACACCAATCGCGTTGTGAATGGCATCATTCGTGTTGTTTCTTAAAGAAAATGATTGGTAACTTCTGCTGCTAGTCATGGCCGTGGCTAAGGTGTGCGTTTTTATCAGCAAAGATCCAGCGCTGTTTCAACATAGTTTCCAACACTGTGTTTCAGCCCAGCGCTGTGTTTCAGCATATGTAACATTACTGTGTTTCGGCTGTTACAACACTGTGTTTCAGCATAAGTTCCAGCTGTGTTTCAGCATTGTGTTTCTGCATCTGTGTTTCAGCATCTGCGTTCCAACATCTGTGTTCTAGCATCTGTGATTTAGCTTCTGTGTTCCAGCTTTGTTTCAGCACTGTGTTTCAGCATCTGTGTTTCAACTTCTATGTTCCAGCATTTGTGTTTCAGCATCTTTGTTCCGGCTTCTATGTTCCAGCATTTGTGTTCTAGCATCTTTGTTCCAGCTTCTATGTTCCAGCATTTGTGTTTCAGCATCTGTGTTCCAGCATCTCTTGTGCGTGCTCCATAACCAACATTTGTGTTTCAACATCTGTGTTTTAGCTTCTGTGTTCCAGCATCTCTTGTGCGTGCTCCATAACCAACCGATTGCCATCAATGACAACCTTGACCGTCTGCGTCATCTCTGCTATATCCATATTTCCAACATATCTCACATTCAATTGGAAACATGGCTTTGAGACCATAGACTAACTGGAATGGTGTAAACCTAGTAGCAGACCTAACGTATGTCCAGTAAGCCCACAACACTAAAAACAACATCATGTGCCAACTCGTTTTGTGAATCCCTATCATTCGTCGAAGCATGGTAATGAGGACCTTGTTTATCGCTTCAACTTGGTTGTTGGATTGTGGGTAATAGGGTGTTGATATGTCATGGTGAAGACCCAATTTCTCAGTGATTTCAGACATCATGAAGTTTCTAAAATGGCTATCGTGATCAGTAACGATAGCCCGAGGAGCACGAAAATGAGCTATGATGTGATTGGAAATGAATAGTGTTGCAGTCTTTCTAGTATTGTCGAATTTTGGCATCGCCTCAGCCCATTTCATAAAATAATCTAATCCATGCCCCCCGACCGAGTGAGGGTGACATGTCATGAAATCGATACCCCATTTCACAAAAGGACCAATGGAGACCACAGGGTGTAGAGGAGTGGGGTGTGATTGTATTTTATTGTTGTAAGTCTGGCAAGCATGGCATTTTTTGAAGGCAATTATACAATCATTGAATAAAGAGGGCCAAAAATACCCTACTCGTAAGATCTTCTGGGAAGTAGCATACCTAGACATGTGACCACCACAGGCTCCAGAATGGTAGTCATTAAGTTCTTTCTCGGCTTCGTCAAACGTGAGGCAGCATAAAAAAACAGAGTCAATTCCACGATGATAAAGAGTATCACTGAGGATAATATATTGATGGGCTTGATAGCGTATATGAAGGTGGTTAGTGATAGAAAAATCAGTCCATAAATTCTGTCTCTGGATATATATGATGATATCTTTGTACCAAAGGTCATCAAAACTAATTAGGAAAAGGGATTCATCGGGTAATGAATCGACTGCTACATTTTCCATCTCAGAGAAGGGAAGGTTGCATATCAACTCAGCAAACACCAAGGATTTCATGGACTTAGCACGTTCGAATTCTAAGTCAAAATCCTAGAGTATGACGATCCATTTGGAGTATTTCCCCCCTAGAAATTGGCGTGTAATAATGTGTTGCATAGGGTTGCAGGTATAAGTTACCGTAGTCTTGTGAGAGAGGATATAGTGCCAGAAATGTTGGACAGCTTGGAAGGCTGCAAAGGCCAGTTTTTCAACATGTAAATACTTGGTTTCGATAGTTGTGAGGCTTCGACTCAAGTAATAAATGACATGTCTGTCATGAGAATCATCCTCCTGGACAAGAACCATAGCGATGGTATAGTCTGAGGTTTGAGGTAAATGAAATAATCACGAATGTAATCAGGTGGGGAGAGCAGTGGGGTACATGTCAAAGACATTTTTAAGGCTTTAAAAGCTTTGTTGGTAGTGGTGTCCCATATGAACTCATAACCTTTATTGAGAATATGCGTAAATCCAAGGGTTAGCTCAACATAGTTTGGGATGAAACGACGAAGAAAGTTTACCTTCCCTTGCAAACTTTGTAACTGGCGAAGCGAGGAAGGAGGAGGGATATTGAGAATCACCTCAACCTTCAAAGGATCTACCCTGATCCCTTGACGTGAAACAATAAATCCTAGAAGTCGGTCAGATTCTACATATAAAACACATTTGTGGGGATTCAAGCGTATATGGTAAAATTGACATCGAAGGAAAATGGCACAAAAGTGTATTGGATGTTCTACACGACGCATGGGATGAGCGGGTAAGTCATTGAGATATGGCTGCACAATGTGCTTTATGTCATAAAAGATGTAAGACATAGCACGCTGAAAAGTTGCACCGACAATCTTTAAACCGAATGGGAGTTTCTAATAGGCGAAAGTTCCCCAAGGACAAATAAAAGCGATCTTGTGTTGGTCCACTGGTACAATATTGATTTGATTATATCCGGAGAAGCCATCCATCAGAGAGAATATTTCTCTTCCGGCGCAATTGTCGATGATCTGGTCAACGAAGGGGGTAGGAAAGTTGTCTTTAGGACAAGATTTTTTAATGTCCCTATAATCAACACACACACGGATTGTGCCTTGTTTCTTGTCGATGGGAAAAATATTGTAAACCCAGTCAGTTAGAGCCACCGAGTAAATGAAGCCAACTTTAAGAAGTTTCTCAACTTCAAGTTTGATAGTGACCGCTTTACCTGGGTGGATCGGATGAAGTCGTTGTCGGACGAGTTTAGCATCCGGGTATGTATTAATATCATGTATCAAAATGTAGGGATCAATACCCGACATTTATTCATAGCTCCAGGGAAATATGTCACGAAATTCTTGAAACAGAGACTTGTAGGTGACAACTTCGTCATGGGAACATGAAGCTCCGATATGCACATTTTCGACAATTCCAGGTTTTACAGATATGTCGAGGGGGATGGTGGGTGAGATATTACTTAAGTTCCCTTCATAGAATAGATCATGTGGAGACTCGGGAACTATAGAAATGATGACAACAGTCGACGGGGTCGAGATCTGTTGGTAACCCTCGATGGTGTGTTGTTCCAGAAAGATAATGGAGCGATGATGTCCATCGTCCCAAGGGGTGTCTTCCATGGACATAACAGACATAATCATCTTGTCCATGGGAAAAATGATGTGGAATGGATATGGAGATAAATCACCAAGAGAGGGGGTCGAAAGGGTTGTCAATTGAATGGCTTGATAAGCATAGTCAACCGGACTTAGTGGCATTTTGTCGCCATATCGAAGATGATCGCCTGGTTTGGGTACCATCCATGGGTCGTAAGACGCAAGGGTTCCATTAACAAAAGTGGAGACCATGTTGATCGAGGTGACAAATGAATGTGGAACATTGGGTGGTGGGATGGGGAACGTCCCCATCAACGAGGAATATTTAAGAAGACCCACACTGACGTTCTTGTATCCGGGGGGTTTTGGCAATGAATGGTACATTGTCAGTATGTGTATCAGAGTGGAAGAAGGCCAATTGGTCGATAGTCACTATTTTTCCTTGATGTGGGAAACACACGACATGGAAAAGAGTCAACACAAACACATTTATGGAATCAATCCAGCTACGTCCAAGTAGAAGGTTATAATCGAGAGGAGCGTCAAAGACCTCCACTTCAACTTGGACTATTTTTCCTATAATGTAATAGGCAATGAAGGGAGGACACCTAAGGATTAAAACTAGAGCCATTGAAGGCTTTGAGCATGTTGTTGGATTCATTCAAAGGAGGAGATTCGATGGATTTCCAGTGGGTAATAGACATGACACAAGTTGAGGCACCCTCATCAGTTACCATTCTACAAATGTTTTTGTTGGAGACAATAACTTGTATTTGGAATGCGAGTTGAGGGGGTAACCTTGGAATGTGATCGTCCAAGTCAAAAATTATTAAATTCGTATCCATAGGGTTGATTCCACCAATAGCTTTCAACAGTGCCTTCCGTTGTATAGGAAAACTCTGAAGGACTTCAAGGGCTGACATCATGGATGGTGCTTGGGCCAGATCTTCGACAATGTTGTAGTTTTTGGAAGCACGTGCATGAGGATTGAAAGTCGATTTTCGAACAACACCCTTTGGAGGAGGACGAAGAACTGTATCTAGGTTCGGTCATTCGAGATGAAGAGGACCATTGGTAGGTGGAGTCGTGGGAGATGGTTGGACCAACAAAGGAAGTATCGTATCAACCTTCTCTTTGGAGGAAGAATAATCTTTGGCTCGAGTGGTGAGTGTGATGTCATTCTTCATGGAATCGTCAGTACACAATAAGACATAGGATGTATTGGAGGGGGAAGGTTGGTCATGAAAGACTAATTGGGACTGTTTTTGAGATGGGAAGGGCTGTGATAAAATGGCTGGAGTGGGGGGTTTCATGGTCCCTTGAAGGAACTTAGTAACCTCGGTTCATTGTAGAAAATCCTTAGTGTAGTGATCATCACCGTAGATAAGACAAGGGTACTGGGTTTGCCCTTATCCCTATCGTCAACAGGTGGTGTTTTAGTTTTCTTAGTTTGCGAATTATTTTTTTCCTCCTTATTCTTACCCTTTCCTTTTCTGGATTTGTTTTTGCCGGCGGGGGTAGATAGAACATAATTTACCTCAGAAGTCTTGTCGGTGGGAGGGGTAGGAGACGAAGCATTTTGAAAATTAGAAGAAATGGGTTTGGTGTTGTTTCCAGAGGCTTGGACGGAATGAGGTTGGGCATGGAAAGTGCTAATCACACCATCGGCTGCATGGGAAGCAGCAGGGGTAGTTGAAGTAGTGGAAGTAGAAGGACGAGGCACATCAGGGAGTAAGTCACAAAGAGTACCCATTTGTAAGTAAATGAGGTCTAGGTATTGGGCACAACTGGTTGCCTACTCTTTGGTGACCAATCCACCCATGGAAATGTCATGACCGATGTCGTTCATGAATGATTTTTTGAACCACTCTACCAGCAACTGATTGGGAAGTTTGAGTTTGATGAGACGTCATCTCCATCCCCACTCATGAATGTGATCAGAAATATGAGTGGCCTTAGTTTGTTTGAAAGAACTCAAAATCTTGGTTCCTGTTTCATAGCGAATTGGTAACTGGTAGTGTGTGATGAAAGCCATAGCAAGGGTGTTGAAGTCGGTGAAGAAGCCTCATTGTAATTCTATATACCACTTCACAGTGGAACCTATGAGGGTTTGCTAAAAAAGGCGCAAATGAATAGAGTCATCCATCAAGGAGTTGGATGAGCACCAGAGGTGAAAATTCATTACATGATTGTTCGGGTCCTCTCCTAGATTACTATCGAATTTAGGTATATCGGATGTTAGCTTGGCCGTTATGGAGGGCAATTGAGGAGAGTGATGGATCAGATCATTTAAAATTCTCGACAGATTCAGAAGGTCCAGGGTGGCTAAGAAAGGTAACTGTCGATTCACATGTGGGTACTGGTGACTTTGGGGGGGAAGTCTCATTGATAAACCAGTGGGACCATAATCAATTTGCATGTAATGCGAAGATCCGGGTAGATTTGGTTGTTGGTGTCGAAGCAAGTAATTCATAAGGTTTGTAATGTCCCCAAGGCCAAGCCCTGTTGTAAATCATGTCTATGAATTATAAAGCTTGCATTATGAATTGTAATTATGTTTTATAGGCTGGTGAGCCAAGTTTATATAATTTGGTGATGTTATGTGTTATTAGGCCAGACGGCCTAAGTGTTAAGGCCGAGAAACTTCTTTTGTATATGTAATCATGTAGAACATTAATAAAAATATAAACACCACTGTGTGGAGACCGACCATGATGAATGAGTGATGGGGGACTAAGATTCCACAGATTAGGTAAGGGATTAGGGGCTGGAAGGTCGGAAAGAGAGGCTAAGCGTTGAGCCTAGGGGCTTAGGTCCTTGGGAATAATATTTTAATATTATTCCAAAAGCCATGTGAAATATATGTTGTGTCCTAAGTTCCTAGAGATGAATGCATGTTGATGGAGTGCATGCAGCTTCATGGGTGACATGTGTTGACCCAGGCACATGCAGTTAAAAAAAATGCAGAATTCAGCCATGGAGGGGGTCTCTCCTCATTCCATCATCGTTTGCGTCTGATTTCGGATACCCTCACATAGCTCTGAGAACCAGAAAACTGAGACGTATTCCTGAAGACCAAAACATCATCCATCTGATTCTGTTATTAGTCTGTGTGTGCCCTTGACATACCTATGCACTTTTGAGAGAACTGGTCAGGAGGGGAAAGTCGACTTGTGAGTTCCAGAACCCAGTCTATCTGCCATTGCAGAGCTGAATCCATACTCGATTTGTCTTTAGGTTGTTGTTTTCTATTTTCCTGAGTGGGGTTGTGTTGTGGTTATCCTCACCATGCAGAAATTGAGTCGGAAGGGGTTGAAGAACTGGGTTTTAAGGCCCATAGTTGAAGAAGCATCCTGTGAGGCCTGTGAGAAGCTATTTCCAGGTGAAGGAGTCTACTGGGAAGTGGTATTCTTCTAGAGAGAGTCCAGCACCAGCCATAGATCTCTAAGACTTCCTGATCTGGCCTGTTTCCAAGACCCAGAGAGGGAGGTGAAGCAATGATGGACTATGCTTGTGAAGGTGTATACTCTCGTGCAGAACATGCATGTGGGGAATGAGAGTTTGTGAGTAGTGGGCGTAAGAAGGCATCCTAGGAAGAATCCTTCCGGTTCTTCTGTGCAGTTTTCCCTATAACCTCATCCTAAACTAGGATTCCTTGCCTTGGATGGAGCTTAGTCCTAACTTGGGGGTGACCCACTACTGAGCATGATGAGTAGCATGGTCTAAGGCTAGGAGGTTCATGGAAGGCCTGCACGTGGTTGGTGGACTTACCACAGTTTCAAAGATAAGTATCAACTTATGCTTAATATTATGTTTTGCATGCCTGTGAGTCATATACATATCATGTATTCTGTTGTGCATATGAATTATTGTTAATGACAGGGATTATTTATGTTAGCAGTAATCTTGTGCTTACTCTGAGTTAAATGTGTTTAATACGACTTAAATGCATGTTATTAATTAAGTATGAGAATGATGTTGTTTCACATAGTAGCGTTTTCTTGGCTAGTGGGATGATGGTCCGGGACGTTACAGTATGGTATCAGAGCCTAGTTTCAATGATGAGCCTGGATGGGCCAGATAAGTCATCTTTGGACCAAGTTTTTGAGAAGAAATTGTGTCTGGAGGACTAATTTCAGACCTCATAATGTTTCTGATTGTCAACATACTACTTAACCATCTTACAAAGCTCATGAGGTGTAGTGGTATTATAAAACTATAGCTGGCATGGTATATGGCCACAGGGAGAGAGAGAACTCCACACCAGAAGTGTTGGATCAAGTAGATGAAGGTTCAAAAGGAGGGTACCAAGTCATTGGCCAAAAGTCCTTGAGAAGCAGAGTTGGACGGTCATAATTCTCTGTGGAGAACTCACGAAATCGTGAGGGTCGTAAGATGGTCAGAAGTTGCAAGGTGGTTAGTGGATGGAGAAACTCACCACCCTAGGATCTAAAATAAACGTGGGTCATTGATCGTGGTTGGTTTGAACCGTTGGATCATTTCGTGAATTCAAGGATCGTGAACTTGGAGCGCAGGCCAAATTCTTGGTCACTCCAAGTCCCGAATCGCGAAAGAGATTAACAAGGGTAGAATCGGACGTGTCAAAATCTAGGAAGAAGAAGTGTCAAAATCCTGTGAGTCGTCGGATCTAGCCAACTAGCGAGGAAGTTAGGGCTAAATATATTTGATAGGTGTAAGCATAGGAGAGATCTAGACTGTTATATCCAAATCATCGAGGATCGCTGGATCTCGTACAAGAACTCATGTATCATAACTCAGGGATTGAAGTGACAAGATATTTGGAGTCGCTACATCGTGAACTCCTGGTTACCAAAAACCCGAAACCCCGAAATCCCAAAATGATCTACATCATAGATCATAGGAGAGGAACTTGACCATTGGATCAAGTAGATGAATAGACCGTAATTTCATAATTTCGGCAAACAAAAGTTTGAGATGTGTAGATGCATGAACTCCTGATGCCCGAAACTCTGAAATGAAAAGTAAAAGTAGTGGGCCCCCCTGACATCATTGGGAGTGAGGTGGAACTTCTTAAGGACACCATGTGTCACTACCTTGGTGGGTGAAAATTGTGCTGTGGGCCCAGAGGGTAAGGAAATCGAATTTTTGGAAGTCGGGAGTTGGAGAGGGAAGCGAGTGCGAGAACCTCTGGGACCTAAACCCCAAAACCCAAAACCCCGAAATCCCAAAACCTGAAGTTTCATTTGGAGAGAATTGTAGCACCTATCAGTTTAGTGTTTGATCATGGCCCGTGGACACATGGGTTGGGGACTAAGAAAACGGGGGCTATCACCAAAAATTGCAAAGCCAAACAGAGCTTAGAAAATGCATGGAATCAAAACATTTTCTTATTTGCATTGGTTTATGAATGTTGTAGTTTTATTAAGGGTTTAAGGCCTGACGAATTTTGATTGACTGCACGTTGAGTGTGCAGAGTTCAATGAGTGTCAGGACAACGGTGAATTGACGCCGAGTATAGAAATGGAAGAGGTGTGAATTGCCTCCAATTTAGAGAATGAAAGAGAAGGAAGGGATGTCAACTTGGGAGTCGAAGGATTCAACTCCTATGGGCACGGAAGAGAATTGGATAAGGAAGGGCATGTGATGAAAATAATTGAAAGATTGCAGAAAGATGCCCGGGCTCACTGAGCTGATAGCTGAAATCTCATGAGGGTTAGGGATCGATAGGGTGAATTCAACTTAAAGATGTTGAAGAACCTGGAAAGAATAGAAAGGAAATTGGAAAAGGAGAGTGACACAAGAAAAATAGGGAGTTGCAGGACCCCTGAGAGAAAAAGAAGATCGAGGAGTGGTAGAAGACATCATCATCGCTCCCCAAATCATTCTGATAAGGAAGCACACAGTAGTTCAAGCCCATCCCCTACCAAAAAACACTGAAGATATGGAGTGGATGAATTGAAAGGGGAGATGAACAAGATTAAGCCTCCTACGTTTGATGGAGAACATAAGAAGGAGGAAGATGTTGAAACATGGTTTCTTGGCATGAGGAAATATTTCCAACTGCATAATTATTCCTCTCATGCAGAAGGAAGAATTGTGATGTATCAACTAAAAGGAAAAGCATCCATGTGGTGGGATGAGCTTGTGCATGTGCATCACGTTAGAGAGAAAGATATCACATGGAAGGAATTCAAAAGGTATTTCGAGAGGAAATACCTGACTAAAAGATACTATGACAGAAAGATGAAGGATTTCTTCGAACTCAAGCTGGGCAGCATGACCATTGATGAATACGAATGAAGGTTTTTGGAATTACTGAAGTATGTTCCATTCATCAAAGATGAGGCTATCAAGATTCAGAGTTATCTAAGTGGAATGCCACCTCCCATTGGTGACAAGATTCAGTATGATGATCCTAAGACTATGGAAGAAACAATAAGAAGAGGGAAATGCTTATATGAGAAGCAAAGAGAAAATCCTACCTTTTGGAAGGCTTGGGATGACCAGAAGAAGTTTAAGAAAGAACAAAGGAAGAAGGGAAACAAACCTCCCTTTTTCAGAAATAGTCCTCAAGGACATCCATCGTTTAGAGAGCTGAGAATGGATGAAATGGGAGAAAAAAGGTCGAGACAGACGCCCATTCAATGTTGGGGCTGTAAAGAGAACCACAAGTACAGAGATTGTCCCCATAAAAATGGAAAAGCAAGAGTTGTCCATAATGTTCAACAAGCTGAAACAGTGGAGGACATGGGTAGTAGAATGCCAAGGATCTATGCGGCCATGTACAACAAGCAAGATGAATTTCAGTCGCACATGATTGAAGTGGAAGGTATGATTAACAACCAACCATTTATTATTTTAATTGATTCAGGGGCTAGTCATGGTTATGTAGATCCTAGGGTGGTGGAAAGTTTGCATTTATCAAGAAGCAAACATGAAAAGTCTTGGTTAGTGCAGTTGGCTACAGGAACCAAGAGGAAATTCACTGAGTTGGTTAAGTGTTGTCCGATAGACATGAAGGGATTGAGAACGAAGGCTGAATTTAATATTTTTCCTTTAGGCTCTTATGACTGTTTAATTGGGATGGACTGGTAGGAACAGCATCATGCCCTCCTAGACTGTCACAACAAGGGATTTACATGCCTAGATGAAGAGGAGAATCGAAAAATAGTCCAAGGAATTCCCAGAGCTATGGTTATTAGAGAAATCTCAGCAATGCAGTTGAAAAAGTGCTACATGAAAGGCTATCAATTGTTTGCAGCCCATGTGGAGGAAGCATCCAGAGATGAAGTCTCAAAGATTGGAGACCATGTAGTACTAACAGAGTTTGAAGATTTATTTCAGGAGGTACCCAGACTACCTTCGAAGAGAGATATTGATTTCTCTATAAATTTGATGCCTGGAGCAGCTCTAGTGTCAAAAAATCCTTATAGAATGACTACTCCAGAGATTAAAGATTTGAAATTGTATCTTGAAGAGATTCTAAAGAAGGGGTACATTCGCCCAAGTGTGTCACCTTGGGGTGCCCCAGTCCTGTTTGTGAAGAAGAAGAATGGGACGTTGAGGTTGTTCATTGATTTCAGACAGTTGAACAAAGTAACTGTCAAGAACAAGTATCCTCTGCCGAAGATCGATGATCTTTTCGATCAGTTGAAAGGTGCGAAAATATTTTCGAAGATAGATATTAGATCAGGATATCACCAGGTAAGAATAAATGATGAAGACATTAGCAAGACAACCTTTAGAACAAGGTATGGTCATTACGAGTTCACAGTGGTACCGTTTGGGTTGTCGAACACACCTGCTATTTTTATGTGCTTGATGAATGGTGTATTCAGGGACTATCTAGACAAGTTTGTCATAGTCTTCCTGGATGACATTTTGGTGTATTCCAAATCAAAGGAAGAGCATGAACAACACCTGAGGATGGTGCTGCAAGTGTTGAGAGAACACCAGTTGTATGCCAAGTTGATCAAATGCTCATTTTATCAAAGGAAAATCCATTACTTGGGGCACATTATTTTAGAAGAAGGGATCACCGTGGATCCTGAGTAGGTTGAGGCCATCAAAAAATGGTCAGCGCCAAGGAATATGGAAGAAGTTAGATCCTTTATGGGTCTAGCAGGCTATTACAAAAGGTTTATCGCAGGGTTCTCAAAGATAGCTCACCCTATCACTTCCTTGCAAAGGAAGGAGGAAAAGTTTTAGTGGACTAAAGAGTGTGAGAAAAGTTTCCAGTGATTGAAGCAGTTGTTAACCAACGCTCCAATATTGAGGATTGCAGATCCAAATGTGGATTTCATGGTGTGCATAGATGCATGTAAAGAAGGGTTGGGAGGAGTCCTCAATCAGAATGGATTTGTAATCTGTTATGAGTCCAGGAAATTAAAAGAGCATGAGAAGAACTATGCAACCCATGACTTGGAGTTGGCAACCATAGTTCATGCTTTGAGGAAATGGAGGCATTACCTCATGGGAAGGAGGTTTGAAATTAGAACAGATGATAATGGTCTGAAATATTTGTTTGATCAACCAACCTTAAACGCTAGACAAAGTAGGTGGCTGGAATTTCTGTGTGAGTACAACTTTGAGATCAAGCATATCAAAGGAAAGGAGAATAAAGTGGTTGATGCAATCAGCATAAGGGTGCATGAATTACATGCTATATCCATTAGCATGTATCAGGATGAAATTAAAAGTAGAATTATGGAGGTTGCAAATGTAGATATGTAGTACAGAGAATTGGTAGCCAAGCTACAACAGGGTAAGATGCCACAGAAGATGGAAATTTATAAATTGGAAACCGATGGAACACTACTGTACAAGAACATAATTTTTGTACCCAATGTCCAGTGCTTGAAACAAATGATTTTGCAGGAGATGCATATTGTGCCTTATGCAGGGCACCCTGGATATCAGAAAATAGTAGCAGTGGTCAAGAGCCATTACTTGTGCCTGGGCATGAAGAGAGAGATCGTTGAATACATCGCCAGATGTATGGATTTCCAGAAAGTTAAAGCTAAGCATAGGCACCCAACAAGGTTGATGCAACCTTTACCCATTCCTGAGTGGAAGTGGGAAGTGGTGACAATGTATTTTATTAAAAGATTGCCTATAACAAACAAGCTACATGATTCGATCATGGTGGTGGTCGACAATATTACAAAAGATGCCCATTTTATTCCACTGAAAACTACTCACAAGGCAGCAGATGTTGTTGATATTTTCATAAAGGAAGTGGCACGATTGCACGAAATTCCTAAAACGATTGTGTCTGACAAAGACCCAAAATTCACCTCGAATTTCTGGAAAGGATTGTTCAAAGGATTCAGAATGAATTTGACCTTTAGTACATAGTATCATCCTGAGTCTAATGGATAGAGAAAGAGGGTGAACAGAGTAATAGAAGACATATTAAGAATGCATGTGATGGAAAAACCATCAAGATGGGAAGACTACCTGCACTTGATAGAATTCACCTACAACAATGGGTATCATGCATCATTGAAGATGATCCCATTTGAGCACTTTATGGAAGAAAGTGCAATACTCTAGTGAGTTGGGATAATCCAACTGATAGAGAAGTAGTTGAGCCAGAGTTTTTCAAGGAGAGGGAGGACCAAATGATAAAAATTAAGCAGAATTTGAAAGCTGCCCAGGACAGGCAGAAAAGTTATGTTGATAAGAACATAACCCACAGAGATTTCAAAGTGGGTGATAATTTTTTCCTGAAAGTGAAAGATAACAGGAGTTCCCTGAAGCTGGGAAGTTGCACCAAGTTGGCAGCCAGATTTTGTGGGCCATTTGAAATCCTGGAAAGGGTTGGGCCAGTTGCATATATGCTTGCATTACCTGCATCTATGAATGCACATAATGTGTTTCATGTTTCATTGCTTAATAAATATATACCAGATGCTAATCATGTTATCGATTGGAATGTGATTTGGGTGGAACAAAAAGGTGTCTTGCAAGTGCATCCTGTGCGCATATTGGACAGGAAAAGCAAACAGATCTGGAATCGAGCTATAGGTCTTGTAAAGGTCTAGTGGACCTGGTACGGTCCTGAGGATGAGACATGGGAGCATGAAGATGTTATGCGAGCAGAGTACCCGCATCTTTTTGAAAATTTTGAAAATCTTGCAGATGCAGTGTAAAATTGCACTGAGGACAGTGCAAAATAAGGGGAGGGGATTGTAATGTCTCCAAGGTCGAGCCCTATTGTAAATCATGTCTATGAAGTATAGAGATTGCATTATGAATTGTAACTATGTTTTATAGGCTGGTGAGCCAAGTTTATATAAGTTGGTGGGCTTATGTGTTATTAGGCCAGAGAGCCTAAGTGTTAAGGCTGGGAGCCTACTTTTGTATATGTAATCATGCAAAAAATAATAAAAATATAAACACCTTTGTGTGCAGATCAAACATGATGAATGAGTGATGGGGGACTAAGCTTCCACAGATTGGGTAAGGGATTAGGGGTTGGAAGGTTGGAAAGAGAAGCTAAGTGTTGAGCCTAGGGGCTTAGGCCCTTGGGAATAATATTTTAATATTATTCCAAAAGCCATGTGAAATATATGTTGTGTCCTAAGTTCCTAGAGAGGAACGCACACTGATGGATTTCATGCAGCTTCATGGGTGACATGTGTCAATCTAGGCACATGCAATTAAAAAAACTGCAGACGTCATCCATGGAGGGGGTCGCTCCTCATTCCATCATCATTTGCATCTGATTTCGGATACCCTCACGCAACTTTGAGAACCAAAAAACTAAGACGTCTTCCTGAAGACCAAAACATCATCTGTCTGATTTCGTTATTGGTCTGCATCTTCCCTTGACATACCTATGCATTGTTGAGAGAACTAGTACGGAGGGGAAAGTCGACTTGTGAGTTCCAAAACCCAGTCTATCTGCCATTGCAAAGCTGAATCTGTACCCGATCTATCTGTAGGTTGCTATTTTTTATTTTCCTGAGTGGGGTTGTGTTGTGGTTATCCTCACCGTGCAGAAATTGAGTTGGAAGGGGCTGAAGAATCGATTTTTAAGGCCCTTAGTTGAAGAGGCAGTCTGTCAGGCCTGTGAGAAGCTATTTCTAGGTGAAGGAGTCTATTGGGAAGTGGTATTCTTCTAGAGAGAGTCCAACACCAGCCACAGAACTCTAAGACTTCCTGATCTAGCCTATTGCCGAGACCCAGAGAGGGAGGTGAATCACTGATGGACTGTGCTTGTGAAGGTGTATACTCCCAGGCAGAACATGCATGTGGGGAATGAGAGTCTATGAGTAGTGGGCGTAAGAAGGCATCCTGGGAAGAATCCTTCCGGTTATTTTGTACTGTTTTCCCTGTAACCTCAGCCTAGACTAGGATTCCTTACCTTGGGTGGAGCTTAGTCCCAGCTCGGGGGTGACCCACTACTGAGCATGATGAGTAGCATGGTCTAAGGCTGGGAGGTTCGCGGAAGGCCTGCACGTGGTTGGTCGAATTACCATGGTTTCAAAGATAAGTATCAACTTATGCTTAATATTATGTTTTTCATGCTTGTGAGTCATATATGTATCATGTATTTTGTTGTGCATATGAATTATTGTTAATGACAGGGATTATTTATGTTAGCAGTAATATTGTGCTTACTCTGAGTTAAATGTGTTTAATATGACTTAAATGCATGTTATTAATTAAGTATGAGAATGATGTTGTTCTACATAGTAGCATTTTCCCGGCCAGTCGGATGATGGTCGGGGACGTTACAGGGTTGTACCTTTGAGCAGGGGCATGGGGTGCATCATTCGAGCCCCAAATAGGATTAGACATACCTGGATAGGGTTGTCCTATACTAGGGGGTATGACAGGGCTAGCATGAGGTGGTTTCTCCCTAGTAGAGTGAGGATTATGTTGTATCAGATGATTCCAATACTAGGCCAAGGATGGAGGTATGTTTTGTCCATAGGTTGGGTTCAGTGGGGATTTCCCCCCAATCGGGGGTTGCGTCCCGGTTGGGGTTTTCCTGCAAAAGGGGGTTGAGTTTGGCCTCCTTGGTGAAATTGTCCACCAACAGGAATTTGGTAATTCGGTGTGAACGACGGAATGGTGCCACTAGGATCAGTGCCTCCAATAGAGGATGGAAGAGGTCCTATGAAAGGGGGTGGAGGAAGTGTCGAAATGAAACCAGGAAGATGGTGCCCAGAAGGAGTGGAACCGCCAGTAGTCCTGGATGAGATTTGTGTAGGAGTAGGAATAGAAGAATTCAATGCATGATATCTGGGTGGAAGTAGTGGGGTGTTTCTGGGCGAAAGCAGTGTGCCAATGGGGGCTTGGCCAACCATTGTAATCCTGGTATGAGGGTTCATAGTATCCGGGACCATTATGTAATGGACCGTTTGTAGAGGAAGTGTCAAGATGTGGTCAGCTGAAGGGGTGTCTGTACTAGGAAAATAATAGACGGTAGTAAAAGGTATTGTGCCTAGATCAGATGTTTCGGGCAGCTCAGGTGTGACAGTGATATCAACGCCTGCTCCTAAGACAAAGAGATCCCATCTAAAAATGCCAGTAGTCCAAAAAGGATCTTGACCCTCGAGTCCTATGAAAGGTCTAGTTGGTGATCTAGAAGACTGAACAACTAGATCTCCAAAAGAATTCACTCAAACAATACGTCTCTCAGAGTCAGTAGGAAGTCGGAAGTCCTCTCGAGAATTAGTAATTTGGAACTGTTCTAAAGAGTTAGTTCTTTCCACTTATGGAGTGGCGACGTCTTGGACTTCACTCTATTGAGGAGAGACCTCCAGTGGGTTGGTAGGCAAGGGTTGAGAACCTTCCATATTTTCTGGGGGTAGGCCTTGCATTCTACATGAATGGCATGGAGTGTCAATTGTGATCGAGTTAGAATATTACGAAAGAAGTTCTATGGCCAACTTGGGTAAACAAACAACACGCTCTAGTAAAATCTAGGAAACAAAATCAAGAAAACAAGACCTTCCAATTCCGAAGTCACTATTTGGTGATGATATCCAATGTCGTGATGACGAGACAAGAAGGGGCTAGGCTAGGTTGGAAAAGTTACGTTGACGACCTTCTTAACAGACTTACACCCTGGTGCAAGCTCCCACACATAATCATGGGTATACCCTCCAAGTAGCCCGAGTGAGTTTAGCCAACGTCGACTCCACGTACCGTGAAGACTTTCCCCTTCACAATCACCTTGTGTAAGACCCTAAGAAGATAGGCTACTAAGGTTACCACCAATAACAATGATGTCTGGGGGAACAATCGACAGTCTGATCCACATGCAAGGGTAGGGTATCTAGCCCAAAATTAGCTTGAGAGGCTTTCACTCATCATTGTGGGTATACCTTCAAGTGACCCCCATAATACGTGCAATCTCTACACTGATATCAACAAAGCAGGTTGAGTAACTCTATCAATCTCAATGTGACCTCGGGTTTGAGCCTTGTGTGAGAAGGGCTTCCCAGGACAAGATGTTGCAAATGGAATTTGACACTCCTTATCACAAGATACTATTGTGTGTTTTGTTCTTTGGAGAGTGTGTCTCACTGCCTATCCCAAAGCTCTAGCCTAGCTAATGTTGGTGTAAAAGAGTCCTAGAGAAAGTTACTAGTTGAATTTTAAAAATTGCGCAATATTATTACAAGTTGCTGTTACTCAAAAGGAGATGGAAATGAAACCGATGTTGTTTGAGACTCTTAACCAAAAATGCATAAATAGTAATGAATGATGAAATTTTTTTTGTTCGATGAATCCTATTTATAGGAGGGAGAGAGGAGTTTTCTGGAGTAATGTGAACTACTATGTATGATCTTCTCAGAAATGCAACATCAAACAATCATGAACAATGCAAATTCTCTATTCATTCTTTTTCAGTACTCTAATGCCAATATTTTTTAATACAAAGTTGCTTAAAAAAGAAAACGTTTTTAATTTTTTGTTAGAAACCAAACAACAAAGGTGGAACTAAGAAAAATAAGAAACCAACGAAAAGTAAATATACAACGAAAACCCAAACCAACCTTTCAATGAAGATAAAAATAACAAACTGACAAAACTAGTCTCTTCAAATGCATATGGGTAACAATTTTCCAAGTAATAAGCAATTGAAAAGAACAATTGATCTCAACTTTTAAACCAATCAAAGGATCCCAACCAAACAAGCACTTGGATTTCAAAACCAGAGATTATACCCTTGTTGTGAAAAGGTCAAGAGATAAAAATTGAGAAAACATGATCAAAAGGAGCTTAATCATTCACGAGATTTGAAGTCAAGAATCATTCAATCACTGGCCAAAGAAGTTCTTCCTCTACACACAAACAAATGTGGGCATCTGAGGACACAAAAGACTTAAAATAAAAAATTTGCAAGTGGGTTCGTAGGCTGAAAGTGTGGTATAGTGTGAGAATCAATGATTCTCCCAGGCTAGACATAGGCAACGTGCGAGAAGTTCACACTGAACTAAACTGCAGGATGTGAACTTTAGTGGTTCTCATAGGCCACTGAAGGGTGTAGTGCGAGAAGGCCTAAAACCAAGCAAATTTTGGAAAAAAGACAAAAAAAAATAGGGAACTTCTGGATCTAGGGAGTCTATAAGGGTATCCTCAAGACTCAGATATTTATGGGAATGAAAAATGGTAAGATAAGAGCAAATGGCCAAGGAAAAACCACAAAAAATGGGTTTTATCCCCACTGGAGTCGCCAATTTTGTTATCGGACAAATCAGTAGGTGCGGACACTAACAAATCTCCCTAGATCCACCTGGATCTAGAATAGAACAGGACACGACACGACTCTTTCCCTAAGTTGTAGTCATTGAATCTACTAAAGAGAAGCAATAAGTGACATACCTTGATATCGCTTCCTTAGGTCTCTATATTTCCTTCTTCACTCCGGTGCTCTTGTTACGTCAAGTCTAAGACAATGCAAACCAACCAAAGTGAAGATAACAAAGTATATTTGATGTCAACTTATGCATATGATCAAGGAGTTATGCTATAAAATAAGAGTAATTTTATGGGAAAGGGACATGTCACTGTATTGTATTAAATGAAAGTAGAAGATACAACCTGATTGCCTTTCGATTTAATTGTGGATTTACCCTCCAAGGAGCCCGAGTGAGTTTGACAAATGTATTTTCCAAGTACAGTGAGACTTCCCTTCACCGTCACCTTGTGTAAGTACCTAAATATTATTGTAACTAAGGACACCAATTCGCAGTTAGCCCCTGGGAGAGTACAGTCGATAGTCTGATCTGAACGTATGGGCAGTATAACAAGTCCAAAATCAACTCAAGAGGCTCCCACACATAATCATGGGTAATATACCCTCAAGTGACCCCCAATATACGATCTGACCACTACAAATAGTTGAACCATGAAGGGATAATCTCCATAACTCTCCTGAATTTGGCCTCGTGCATAACCCCTGTGTGAGAGGGGGATCCTAGAAATCCTATATGACAATTGAATTTGACTCTTCCTATCTCAGGATGCTAATGTTTGTGTTGAAAACTTTGGAGAGTTATCCTCACAGCCTAATCCAAAGTGCTAATCCTAGTCTAATGTTGGTGGAAGATCCTAAAAACAAAAATGTTCTAGATAATTTTTAATTAACGTTAATTTTGCAGATGTTCTTTACTCAAAGGGTGTATGACAATGAAACGGATGATGTTATGACTCAATTCCCAAAAAAATGCATAAGAAAATGATAAGCAACCTTGTTTTTCGATGAATGCCTATTTAAGGGAAAGAGAGAAAGTCCTTTTCGTTATCAAATACTAAGATGCAACATCCTCATACAATTGTTTCTCAATCAAATCCAATGCAATGCTAAAAAATTCAGAAATTTCCTTTCTAATATCCAAAAACAATCATAAAAAGTATCATGTTGATTTGTGTGTGAGTGATGGTCAATTTGATGTAAAACATTTCTGATGTTAATCAGACTTTAAGATCTATAAGATTCAGTAAACCAGAAGAGGATTTCACACAAAAAAACACACACTCTCATTGAGATTAAACAAGAAAGACAAAGATAACAAAATTTGCAAAAAGAGAACCAAAGACTCAAAAGAAAAATTGGAAAAGGTTTGGGCAAAAATGACCTCAAATATCGGATGGGATGGTGCACAGATCTTTGAAATTCCTCACAAAGGTTTCCACTCAGCCAGATAAATGAGAAGAAAAACAATAAGATAACTCTAAATCAGCAAAGACGAAGAGTGATCTCAAAGAAAGGAAATAAAACATCAAAATCCTAAACAAGAAGAGATCAATTCTTAGAAAACAGGGTGTTGAAGGCCAATACCAAGATGAAATGAGGTTTATAAAACTCTTGAGCCAATGCCAATATTAAGAAATAGCTTCAGAGAATGTAAATTCTAGAGAATTTCTCACAAAAAGGGGTAGCGCTCTGGTGTAAGATGCCTTTGTCACCCTCCTAGAAATATTGGAAGATGCCTCTGTAATATCCCCAAAAATAAATTATTATTAAAGTTTGAATACACTTAGGAATTTATTTCTTCTTTTGGCAAATTCAAATTTGGAAAATTATTGCCATTTATGGCAATTCCGAATTTGGAATTTAGTTAATTGTAATTTATTATTATGATTGTTGGGAAAATATTTGATTTTCCAACCAGCTCTTTGACTATGACACTTGTAGGAAACATTTTGTTTTTATTGGTAAATTTGGGGTACATTACATATGGTATCAGAGTAAAGGTTACAACACTTGGACCTTAAACGGGGCCAAAAATGTTTGCTTAGCACTTGCTTTCTATTTAATGAAAGACTAACAAAACATTTACTATTAAAAACAGAAAAAAATTATTTATGTTGTGATAATGGCAGCACAGAATGAAGCAAAGATCACACTCAAGGAGAATCCTGAGCAAGGACCCCTCGCAGTGAAACAGGGGTCCCATCATTAGATGTGTAACCAAACAAATTAACTAATTGCGCAAATGTAAAGGTAGATTGTACATTGTTCAACATGTAAAACACTTCCTAAGAAGAACAATCAATAACACATAGTATAATTATGCTCTACAAAATTGCTAGTTTGGATCACAGATAGGACTCTGAGATACTATCCTCATAAGTAACAAAAAAAACCCAGATTTATTATAAAGGAAGATGCAATCAAGAACAGAGTTCATAATGCTTAGGATTCCCTTATTTACAAAGTGAAATTTGACAAGTTAAATCAAGAATTTCATAATGATAAAGTTGCATAGGGTAGAGCATATCCCACAGAGGCATTATTTTTCTCAGCTCAAAAATTACAGATAGAGTTACGGAACACCAAAGTCGGTTTCTTAAATTTATGAATTGCTGATAAAATGGAACTCAAATAAGTTACACACAACATTTTTTTTAAAACGCACAGAACCTGAGGAAGTATAACTCAGATGGAACTGAGGGTATGTTCGAATAATTACCTTATAATCTCAACCTCCACTGTATAATGACGTGGACTAGAAATAAGAAAGTTACAGGATAGACGCTAAAAGATTACAATCTCAACCTTCACCGTATAATGACATGGACCAAAAATAATAAATTTACAGGTCAGATGCTAAAGGCATATTTCAGGCAAAAGGAACTCCATGTACATGCAGTGGATAATCCTACAAATTTATGTCATGCTCTTTTGTAATGAAAATTGTTAGGATATTTAGACACTTAGGAGTTAGTTAAGATCTATATGGTCTAATGTGTCATTAGGTAAAAGTGTGTTTCTTAGTGTGTTTATCTAGTATGCATTAGTATGAATTTGTAGTTAGGAAATACGATGGTCACGATATGTTCCCGACATAGAGTGATCTGACGGTTCATACTCTCCTCGATCTTAACAGAAATTAATATATGGTTTAACACCCAATTGGTCCACGATCTCTATTGGGTCATTTTTCGATGATCGATTGTGAGAAACTCTCTTGTAAAATCTCTCTATAATATTTTTCTTTGCATTAATAAACTGCTCCAAGTGGTTGTGTTGGCTAGGGCCGTGGATGTGTCCTCGTAGGGGTTTTACCACATGAAAACATCAGTGTGATGATATTTGATCTGGTTATGTGAGTGGTTACTGAAGGTGTTCATCCTTTGTTGGAATACCTGTGTTTTCGAACATGGTATCAGAGCCTGTTTGAAGACTCGC
The DNA here is from genome assembly GCA_000966675.3 of Picea glauca. Taxonomy (NCBI): domain Eukaryota; kingdom Viridiplantae; phylum Streptophyta; class Pinopsida; order Pinales; family Pinaceae; genus Picea; species Picea glauca. Next base: position 121,989 of record JZKD02S0121951.1, on the reverse strand, counting down.
TCATGTTGTAGATCGAGATTATGAAGCCAAGTTGCCTCATATCCATTTTCTATCATTTTTGTACATTTATAGGCCAAGAGGACTATTCCATTGCGTCCAGACCACTCATTTCAGTCAGGAACACTTTTCATTTCACTCGAAAAGGTTTTTGTTTTCCCAAGATACGACCATTACAGTCAGATCCAGAGGTATAAAGCCTGAATACGTATTTTTAAAATTTATGCAAAGTTTTATTTTTGTTTTATTTCGGTTTGATATTATTTGTTTCTGGGTTTCTACTCTTTTATATCTGCATATTCTCTTTTCCCCGCGCCCTGTGCGATCTCAGAAAATCAAAAACAGATAGGAAAAGGTGCATCTTCCGGGTAAGCTAACCGAGATCTAACCCTTGTTGTCATCGAGAAGCCAAAAATTTTTCTTGTGTGAAAAGAGTTTTTTTTTAGTACACTCTCCAAGGCCGTATTCAACAACAAAAATCTTTCAGGTAAGTTAACCGAGATCTAACCCTTGTTTTCATTGAGAAGCGGAATTTAAAAGAATTGTTTTTAGCACGCTCTCCAAGGCCGTCTTCAACAACAACAACAACAACTCCAGTCCTCCTTCTGAACATTACAATATGTTTTGCTAGACCATTTGGTTAAAATTTGCCTTATTAAGTAAGAGATCTTGGGTTCAAGTTTCTCTTTTGTTACTTTTTTTGAAAAACTTCATGCTAAAATTGTAAAGTGTATTTGTTGTAGGTGAACCCCCCTGCGAACAAGTGGATTCCCTCTTGGCCTCTAGACTCTTATGGCCAAGACATAAAACTGTTTAACATGGACACTGACATCCTTTTAGATCTAATCAAGCTAACATACAAAGGAGAGGAAGAAATATATGTACCTTATCAACGAAGTTTGTCCCTACAAAGTCTAGGTTGAACTTCGATCCTGAGCTCCCTGATAGGTCCTGTAGAACAAACAAAGATACAATGGACTTCCTACTCTACTAAGATTATCTCAAATATAGATCCATCTACTGCAGACAAAATCATATGGAACAAGCATAAGTTTGAAATAAACAAGCCAATAATTGATTATTAATGAGAACAAGTAAAAGTACTTACAATCCTTTGAATGAAGGTGCAACAGCTTCTTCCAGTTCTCCTTTTCCAACCCTTTTGCTTAGGTAATCTATGTTGATTTCTTTTATGACATCTCACTCATGAGATCATAAGTTTGATGTAATTCCCAATCTCCATATATCTGCTACCATGAGGAGGCCTCCTTATATAGGTTTAGAGAGGCCTAACCCCTTAAGATATCTTTGGGATAAGTTGAGGATTCCTCTCCTTCATTTGTGGATCTCTTCTAGGATCATGCCTTGACCCAAGATTCAAACCCAACTACTTTCAGATATTGAGGGGATTGTCCCCTGATTTCCTCCAACAAACCGAATTTCACTCAAAAAGGAGTAGCGCTCCCTCAAAAGGGGCACAGAGCATTGTAATGCTCCTCTGTAAGGGAGTACAGGGCGTTAGCACTCCCTGTCAGTAGGTAGGGGAGAACTCCTTCCCAAAATTGATGTTTTAGTGGCTTTTTCCAGTGGCACAAGGTTTGTACTCTTCGGTCAATTGATTTTCCTTCTTCAAACTAGTCTTTGAGGTGTCTTAGTGTCCTTACGATATCATTAAGGATATGACATAGGAAATGTGATGTTTTCAACACTAGCGACACTTGCAATATTTATAATGACGACATTTAGCCATCATTGCAATGAGTAATTTTGATGCGTAATAGTATTTCACTTCAAGTATAAAAGTGAATCACTATAAGTAGCTTTAATATTTTATTTTAGAGTTATTTATTTTGCATGCAACTTTTCTGTTGTAAAGTAACTTCATTTTAAAAGTGATCCCCACTTCTCTTTATAAAAGTGGGTCACTTCATAAAGAAGCTTACACTATCACGTGGTCATTTGATTATCGTTTATGCTTTTTTTAAAAGGGCATAACTCTCACATCGGAAGTTTGTTTTCAGTGCCCTTTTTTTTAAAACCGCATAACTTTTCAATCTCTTTCCATCCAGATCATCAGTTTTAGTTTTTAAATCCATATTATATGCATATTTAATATGGTTTCTACAAGGAATGTTTTTCTTACCAGCACCAACTACTTCCAATGGAAATCTCATATGGAAGATTTATTAAGAAGTAAAGGCTTGTACCGGATTACCTTGGGAAAGGAATAAGAACCCATTGATGATGATAAGAAAGCTAAATGGGATAATAGGAGTGATGAATCACATGGACTAATCGAAATGTCCATCTCTCCTAATTTAAGATACCACCTCCAAGAAATTGATGACCTCGAAGAAGCTTGGGACAAGATTGAATCTGTGTTTGGTAAACTCAATATTACTCGAGCACAACAATTAAAAAATCAAGTATTGACCTTGAGTCCAAGTGATTTTTCTTGCCTTGGAGACTATCTATCTAGGTTTAAAACACTCAGAATTTTATGTGAACAATGTAAGATAAAAATGGAGGAAGAGCGATTCATATATATTATTCTTTCTAAGCTAGGTAGTGCATATTCTGTGTTTGTATCTACCTTTTATGCCATGAGAAATGCTCTCGGGAAATCTTATGAAAAACCCACTCTTGAGTCCTTTTGTGTTGCTTTGATTAGAGAGGAAGATAAGCTTGTACAACTTGGAGTGATCAAAACTGCAGGTACCTCCAACAAAGCCTTATTTTCCCAGCAGAAAGATAAACCCAAGAATCCCAAGAAGCAACATCCTCGCCACAACAACAAGAAATATAAGGGTTCCAAAACCACTCAGACAGTTTTTTCCCCGAATGGAGACAAATGAGAAAAATATAAAAATAAGAAGACTAACAGACATTTCAACTTTTGTGATAAAGATGTTCATGATGAGTCCAAATGTTTCAAGAAGATATCATATTTAGAAGCAACGATGAAGAAGCGCAACATCAATATTGATCCTACTTCTTCTTCATATTCTTCTCATGGACATGCACTTTCTACTTCTGGTTTCTCCTTCAATACACCTTCTACTTCTACTTCTGATAAGTAGCTTATTGATTCTGGAGAATCTTATCATATGGCTAAGGATAGAGACATATTTTCTACTCTAAATGAATGTAACACCAAGAAAATATTTGTTGGTGATGATAGATCTCTTAGTGTTGAAGGATATGGAACAATACAAGTATAAAATGGCCATTTCAATGATGTATTATGTGTTCCAAGTCTTTCTTGTAACCTTCTATCAGTATATCAAATCACTCATTTAGGTAAGTAAAACCGTAGAGTTTTCAACTCACCAAGTTGCAATAAAGGATCTAAAATATCCTAATCATGTTTTTGCAACTAGAATTGTTGATGATATTACCAGGTTGTACAAGTTTGACAACTTTAGGTCATCATCTTTTTCATCAGTTTTTGTTTCTCATAGAGATGACTTGAGCAAACTTTGGCATGAGAGGTTTGGTCATCTAAACTATCGCTCATTGCAACAACTATGTAATCAACAGATGGTGATTGGTATTCCTCTTGTTTCATGCAGAGATGGTGTTTGTTCTGGTTGTGTTCTCGAAAAACATAATTGGGACAATTTTGAAAAACATGCCTCTTGGCATGCCTCGGGTCCTTTGCATCTTGTTCACAGTGATTTGTGTGGTCCACTTTATTCTCCTTTTTCTAGGTGCAAGTATTTCCTAAATTTCATTGATTACTGTCAGGCTGTTATATTAAAGATTTTTAATTACCTGAAAACATTGAATTGTCAAACTAGGGTAAGTGAACTTAGAGCTGCTACACTGTATGCCCTTGTAAGATTCTAATTCCTATCTAAAGGTTATTCTGAGAAGAAAACACAAACTCACTTTTAGAAACTGAACCCTAATGATTATCTTGAAACTAATCATCTCTTTTCTAATTCATCAAATGAAAACAGTTCTGAGTTTAAGTACATGTACTTCTATTTCTGATCTGATGTAATCTCCCAAGACTATCTACCATTATCTTAAACATCTAATCATCATCATATCTATCTAAACCATAAAAGAGAGATCATTTTTAAAAACCTTTTAATCTAAGCATAAAAAACAGTTCTAAATCTAACCACAGATGAAACAAATAAATGTCCTATTTACCCTACAGGTACTAGAAGCTTCCTTTAATCTGACTATAAGCTAACAATCCTAACAGAACATAGTAAATCTAAACTCGCATTCCCTTTAAATCATGATCAAATTGAAAAATAAAAACATACTATAAGCTAACTATCCTAACATAACAGAGTAAATCTAAACTCGCTTTCTCTTTAAATCATGATCAAACTGAAAACTAAAAGAATAGAGCAAATCTAGTTTAAGCACTTGGTTCATTCTTCAAGTTCTACAGGGATAAATAATGCATTCAATATTCATCAATCTATGAGATGATATCACACTGAAAATGATATAATCGAAGAATGGTTAAGCAAGAATCTAAAAAAGTAATTCCAAACTCAAAACTAACTTACATGCAGATTCTAAAACTGAAAATAAACTAGCTCTATTGTGGAAAAGAGACAGCGAATTGAACCTGTTGGCAGGCCCAACCAAGAGGTGCAATCACCCTAAAATGAAACCAGAGATACTCAGATCATTCCATGCAACAATTTTTTCATACTTCACGCTCCATAATTCATAAAACAACTCAAATCATCTAACAACGAATAACATAACGCATAGCAAATTGTATTATCAAAAATCGTATCACATAGCATATTGTAACCAACGTTTCTTAAGATCGATCCTAGTTTATATAGATCCTCTCCAAAATAGTTTTAAACATAGGTGCATTAATCTAAATGGATCTCAGATACGAAAATGACTCATAGTCAGTTAAAATAAACTTCACAGCTTCATGACACGTAGTGTCAAGAAGCGTGGATCATAAATCATTTTAATGAAACAGTTCTACAATCTTGCCCTGAGTCAGCATATTGAGTTATGACTCAATCAATCATATGAACCAGACTGTCAATCCACTATGGCCATGTTGTGTAAGTCTTTGGCATCTTCTTTGGTATCTCCACTAAGTGTGACTCTGTACCTGGTACTGATAAGTTCTATTTCAAAGGAACAGTACCTAACTCATGTCACGTTAGTATCAACATTAGTTTAAAATATAAAAATACATTAAAAATAACTTGAATCATAGGAATACCTTGAATAGCCCCATTTAGTTGTAAAAGGATGTCAAATGTGTCATGGTAAGTCCAGAAGGAAATGATACTAGATATGAAAATGGAGGTATATTTGACATGAGATAGGCAAAAATATAGTCAAACCTGGAGACTAACATTCCCCCAAGCTGAAGTCTTTGCCTGTCCTCAGAAAACAAAAAGTCAAAAACTGAGATTCATCAGAGTGTTGCAGCAGCTGCAACCAACATTTTCAATTTCTTATGTTTCTTCATGCTTCTGATTTCCTTCTTAAGAACTCGATTAATGATGATGTGCTTCTTGGAAATCTTCTGCAGTCTCCTGTTCTTCTGAAAAAGACCTTTATTTTTTCGTTTTAATCGTTCAATCTTGGACGAGAAATGAGCTTGCCATAGTTTCATAAGTTCATTTTTTGTTTTGATGTGCCAATCCAGTATGGTGTATTCATGTAACTTCTCTTTCAACCTGTGATTCTTGATTTCTAATCTGGCTACCATTGGTCTCAAGGATCTACTGGAAGAGATTTCACAGTAAGATTCAAATGTTTTACCATGTCGTTGTTGTGTTTGAGGGCTGGACGCATGAGTGAACTCATCTGGTCTTTGATCATGGGTGTTGACTGGACTAGGTTTAGGAGTAAACTCGTCATATACTTGAACAGGGTTGTCGACTGGACTGAGTTCAGGATTAAACTCGCCATACACTTGATCAGGGTTGTCGACTGGACTGATTTCAGGAGTAAACTCGTCATACACTTGATCAAGGTTATCCATTGGCATTTGAATTGGCTTGTCCTACTCAATTTCTTTGGGCACATTAGCTTTCCGATTGAATTTACGAACTTTTTGAATCAATTGGGAGAGAGTCCATGTCATCTCAGAGGACTCTGGACCCTCCTCATGATCATCCACACTTTTTAATCTTTCCTGTGGTGGGTAACTAAGCATAGAGTTATCCATACCTGACAGTGTGTGTGTGCATTTTCGTTTGGAATTTCTCCTAAGTTTGTCAATTAACTCTTCAAGTTGTTCCACATCAATAATATTTGTAGCAGTTGGAGGAGAAATCAGAATTTCAACATTCGCCTCTGTAGGAACAGTGTTTTCCACTCTGTCATGGTTAGTTTCCACACCATCTGAACCATGGGCATCAAACAAATGTTATGTACCAGGATTATCATCACTTGCCTCAATTGTGCAGTCTGGTGTATTCTTAAGGTCATCACAGATTTTGGTCAGGGTTTTAACACCCTTTTTCTTAGAGTTCAACTTCTTCTGTGAAGGAGTGGAATTAACATTTTTATCTCAGAAGCTAGGGTTCTTACAATGAACATATCCTAAGTTTCTTGTTTGTGGGATAACGTAGACTTAACCAAAATTTTGACAAGACCAAAATGAAATAAGCTACTCTAAAATCTTTGGCTTTGCGGACCTGTTCTGCCATTTTCTTTAAACTCTTCAACAGAAAATAGGGTATGTTCATCAAATGGTTTCCTTTTAAATGTAGGAGGAGTCGAGCATGACATGGAAACACGATCGTATACCATCCTTTGCAAGTGAGGTAGCGTTGGAGGATAGATAGAAACTGAGCCCATTTTGGTTCTAACCATGACCTTGATGTGCCCTCTGACCATTGTAATTTCTGGTACTGTGGTTGCAGGAGTTGTGTATAGAGCTTCTTGTCAATGGGCTGGCCCTTCGTCCATTTCTGACCAGTGCTGGGTAATTGAATTTCTTCAGAGATGAATTTTTCTGTGACTTCAAACTCTAGCTCGCCCACTTTAGCTAGTCCACCATGAAAAAAAAGAGAGAATTGAAGTGTAACTGAATCATCATACCCATCAAATTTCTTGAAGAACGACTCCCATCCAACTTTTTGAAAAATGTGTTTGGTGGATTCATACTCAAAAAGAGCCTCCAAATCTGCATAAGTCTCAAGTTCATGACGATTCGCCACCATAATTTCACTCGGTATCACAGAAAAGGTCCACAGGTGAGCAACGAAATTAGATGAGGGCAACAGAGGAATAGAGTATGATGTGTGAAGTAGTCGTGAGAGGAATCATAGAAGAATGTTTGAAATGTCGTGAGGATCGATAGCATGTAAGGAAATGATGATGGTCGTACACGTTTGCAAAATATTATTACATATGAATCGTGTCAAATTCAGCCAAGATAATGCAGTGCATTTCCCATGATATGAAATGTCAAGAAGGATAGGTTTATTAGGTATAGAGTATAGGTATAATAAAATATTATGGAGTATCGAGGCATTCCCAGTTCAAATTATTAATATGTAATTTAATACATTAAACTAACATGAAACTAAGTGTACCTGAATTAGATTACCTATTCCCTTGTTATGCATTTCTTACTGTAGAGATCTTTGAAGTCAAGTCTATATCTGGAGAGCGCTAAAATTGTAATTTGAATTTGTATTTCTAATAACCACTGTAGCTGATGGATTCTATTTGGCATTGACTGGTACTGATGAAATAACCCAAAATCTGCAAAGAAACTTGAACCAATAATAACTTGCTGAGAAAAAGACTTCCTGTTTATGAAAGAAAATTATCTAATGGCTATCCCTGAACCTATCTTTTGTTCCTTCCTGAAAGGGATCAATTAAAATTATGTCTTCAACAGCTTCAAATCTTTAACCCATGGTACAATTCTTATTTGTGTGAATAAATGTTCTGGAGTCGAACACAAAAAGAAATCATTGGATTACCGACCATTAATGAATGTCGTTAACCAATGAGAGATGACCCACCAATGATGTCAATGGGCCTCAAGGTACCTATAGTACATCCTAACAGGTATGAATAAAGGTCTTGGTGTCGAGTCACATGTAGGATCTATCAACCAAGAGACATTGATGTATTCCCATGGTTGTTTAGCAAGGAAATCTGTCATTGAGGCATGTAGAGTCCAGGGTACTAAGTAGTCTCTAATATCTACTCCAGATAAGGTGTTGGTGTCGATGGAGTGAGACTTGTTGGAAGGTGGACCTTAATGTATTTCACATCATCCAACGCGAGTGCAGATAGAAATCTTGCAGAAATAATTTTTGGAACGGTAATTACTTACTTGTGGATTTTATGAGCCCAAGTTAGTATATTCTCATTGGTTTCTCATGTTTTGAGAGTCTGAGAAAATTCTAAAAGAAAAATCTAGGGGGGTTTCTTTCCCATCATAATTCATCAGGCCTGGTAAAGAATAATCCTATCCCTGATAAATGCCCCTTTCATACTTTAATGAGCAATTCAAAGGGAGCAAACAAGCTCAAATTTATTAATTTCAAAACAAGACAGTGCATATTGATAAGAAAATTTCATAAAATAAAATGGTCTTACCTTATTACCTATTGCGAAAGAGTGATGAAGTTCAATTCTGTACTTGCTTTGAAAAGCCTGTAAAACTGAAGACAACATATCAACATATCCAAAAAGAAATGTTTTTTTATATATATATTTTTTATTATTTGATTTTTTATTTTCTATTAAAATTTTATTATTTACAAAATCTTAAAACAACAAAAATGATCAAGGATTAGCAGGAGGAGAAGACTCTTCTCCTACTATATTTATTTCTATTTGTTTGATAATTTCCTGTAGAAAATCATCTCTTGACAAGGGTTTGTTATACACTTTTAATCGATTTCCAT
>JZKD02S0121951.1:94823-106442 GCA_000966675.3 Picea glauca | reverse complement strand
TACACAGGAAACCCTTATGAAGTATATAGGAGGTTTACCTACACATATTAGAAACATTGTATTCATGTTTGGACCCACTAACCTTGATGAGGTTTTTGTTCAAGCGACATACATTAAAGAAGGAAAAATAGGTGTATCAGGGGAATCATCGTCTTCAAGGAAATAAGACAAGAGGAAATGGCATGGAAAGAATTCAAATGCAGTGGCAAGAAAGGACGAGAATCCCTCTTGCAAGAATTGCAAGAAAGAGGGACATTATGAGGACAGATGTTGGCAGTTGTATCCCGAGAATAGGCAAAAGTGGTTCAAGGAAAATAAGGGAAGGCAAATAGTTCCAGAGACAACAAGACCCATAAACTTGGGATCGGATTCAAGTGATGAATCAAAGGTCTCATTGGTTGGTATGACAGGTAAAATTGGTGAAGGAATTGATTGTAGAAGTAACTTGTTTCATATAAGGACCATCATGCGACACACTAAGATAGACACATTAATCGGTAGTGGATATCAAGCTAATCTAATCTTAGAAGAATTGGTTAAGTAATTGGGGTTAAAAACACAAGTACATCATAATCCTTACAAACTTAAATGGATAAGCAATCGTCATCAAATGCACATAACAAAATGCTGCACAATCAAATTTGCAATTTCATCTAAGTATGTGGACAAGGTAACATGTGATGTAGTGTCGTTAAATGAATGTGGAATGGTCTTAGGTATTCCATACTTATATGATTGTAAGGAAATCTTCTACAGGACAAAGAATCAATATCAATTAACCAAAGAAGGTCAAGATGATGTGGTTCATGCTCATGTTAAGGAAAATAAAACACTTCAAACAATGGAACAATTAAAGAAGGCAGTGCAAGCAAGAAACAAACCAATAATTGTTTCAAATGAAGTAATCAATATTAAGAAAGAACAGGAAATGATTGTTGAATGGAAAATCAATCATAGTTTTCTTCAATATAATCTCATGTCGTGCAAATATTACAAGTATATCAGCTCATTTGCAGACATCTTTTTGATGCTATCATTATTAATGTTTTCTACATGGATGATAGTGGCTTCAGTAAGATGTAACAGGGTTCAAATGGCTAAAAATATGTTGTCAGTTGTCATGATTGTGTTACAGTTGATCTTGATGAGACAGGTGCACAGGACAGAGTTCAGAGACAGAGGACAATTCAGGTGGCCTATCCCGAGCTTGTTGACTGGTCAATAACCTTTTGGGGACCAAAAGTTCCTTTAGTGGGGAGGTGTGATCTAGAATCAGATCCTGGAGACTTCTAGGTCTAGAAAAGGCTCAAAAATCAAATCTCTAGGAATCATACAAAACCAATTCCATTGTGATCGTCTCATCGCTCTGATTCCAACGGTATATTTACTTTCTCAAACAGACTCTATATGTGAGAGTTATCGCACTCTGACCGTTTTCCCAAACAACTAAAAAGTCAATATGTCAACTAGAAAAAGTCAATTATGATGTTAGCATGACATCCTGCTGACGTCATCATGCTGATATCAGCAAAGTGACATGTTGCAGCAGGGTGACTGGGCAGTGATGGGAACCAATGCAACGTTGACAAGTGGCAGTTGAGGAGCAATGAAAGGGTGCCACGTGGCCCAAACATGGGCTGCCACATGGCACCCCATCACTAGTTTGAATGAAAAAAAATTTTTGGAGCTCATGGGGTTTGACCCCATGACCTATTGGCTGACCAAAGATTTGAGAAATGACCAAATGCCAACGCATCCACACCATTTGTTGTAATTTAAAACCCACTTTATTGTTAATAAAGTGTATGCATTAAGTGTTGGGTGGAAAGGGGTTGGGGCTAAGCCCCAACCCACGGTTTAATTGTTGTTACATATAACCACAGGGGCGCGGGTGCCATGTATGTAACCACCAGTGCGCATTGTTAGCACCTTCCACCAAATGTTTCGGGGGCTGGAACCTTGGGGTAGGCGCACCCTAAGGGCGTGGTCCTATACATATATGCATGTGACCTCAACTTGGAGTGTGCGCCTAGCCCTAGGGGATAATTTTGATATTTTGTTACACAGGTGGGATTTTAACCATATGTATTGGATTTTTATTGATTTCCAGGCCTGTCAATGGATATTTTAGCCATTTTTGGGAGATATTGAGCTCTTTTTGAGCCCAGATTTTGGGAGGAAGTTGGGGAATGATAACCAACTTCAGATCTATATAAAACAGGCATGTTTGAGGCCATGGGGGATAGTCATATCAGAGTTATGTTGAAGCAAAGCCAAGTCAAATCCATTTTTATGCAGGGAAGTTGTTGGGGAGGAGACACTTGTGGGCCATTTCTGGGAGCTACACTCAGTCTTTTTTAGTGTCGTCAGTTGTGTTGGATTTTTGAGGTCGAGAAAAACACAGTGAGACTAGCACGGATTCCATTTGATGTACTTTTTCTATACTTTGCAAGAATTTAATAATTAATAAAGAAGCCTCCCCCACTGAGACAAAGGCCCGTAGACGTAGGCAATTTTGTGCCAAACTCCGTTATCACTTCTCTTTTTATGGTTTGTTGTTCTTATTTCTTCAGTTCAGATCTGTATATTGTCTTATGGCTACTATGTTTCTTCATTAAATTCATCCTCTTTCATTCAGCTTCATAAATGGTTAATTAACACATGCAATTAATAACTCAACCACAGTCATTAAAAGATCTTTTTGGATCAAAACCCGACATTATATATGACCGAACTAGATCCTACACTGTGTGGACATTCTCGCTCCCTTCGACATTATTACAGTCTGAGACTTCCTATGGGATTTTTCACAGACAAAATGTTTGTCACATGGTATAAGGGTTTAGAAAACTGATACATAATTTAAAAGTGGAGCCACAAAAACCCTAATCATTGTCGAGTATACTAATAACCATTAAAAATGCTATCTCAGTCCACAGAAGTCAAGACCAGTAGAACTAATAGGAATTTGAGGGTGACTAATGTGCATGGCTTCTTGTTTGAAACACAGAGAGTTCGGATAACACAACCAAAAGGTTACTTGCCTCGCATAGGGTGGTATCTAACTAGTGAGCTCCTCCTAACTTCCTTCTGCCCAGAGCGAGCCCAACTTCATGAATTATATCCATGATAAGAGTTTAACATCATCAGGGTTAGCGTTGCGGCTTTTTGCAAATACACAGAGCCAAAGGAGAAGAATGAAACAATAGCCTTAGAAAACCCTCCACCGAGCAGATTAATGGTGATAGTTATGAGTTGTACCTAGGCCATTTTCATAGAGTGAGGTGGCACAGACACAATGGGCATGGTGGCCGAGCGATGGCCCAAAGGTGTACGCTACAGGACACCATAAATGTCACAGGCAGGGTTTATTTAAGTCATGACAGTCTTACCTATGCAGATTTCTTATCAATATTTATGGTGAGTGCAATGACATTCCATTTAGGGTTACAGTTTAGTCCTTCCTGCTCGTCTGGTTATGAGTTACTCTTACCTATCGGGTTTGTTAACCCTTGTGCCAAATTTGGTTATTGTGGGAGAATTAAATGAAAAGAAATGAAACCGCATGTACCAACCATATGGTCATAACCATTCAGAGCATTAACGCTTATACGTACTAGCGCCATGTTAGAAATAACTACATATGAAATAACTATGTATAAAAGAGACATTGTGATGCAGCACCCCCTACCTCAGCAGGTTTTGCATGACCTCCTGGTCTTAGGATTGTTCTTTATCTTACCCTTGAATCGAATTGACTCTTTGATTTCCCACATAAATATCTAACACACATTGGTGTGCATCCACAAGTCCTTATGAGTTACGCCTGTGCAAACAAGCACTAAGTGGCAACTCTCTCCCTCGTGATCGTTGATATGACCATAGTCTTCACCTGAAAGGGTACTTTAGGTTTTGCGACTTCGCTATCCTAGATGTGAGTCCCCTTAACTCGACAATCCCTAAAACCCAAAAAGGCTAACGGGAAATTGATTCCTCCCTTGACTTTATTTTGACGTGACCTTCAAGTACGATTTGGGCCCCAGTCTTTCAGCACCCAGGATTTCGCATATCGGCGAACTAAAATGCAACAAGTCCCATTGCCGATATCCAAAATCATGATATATCCTTGTCGTAAATCAAAAACTCTATTCTACCTCGATATGACAGTTCTGACTCTATCAGGACTTCGTGAATCATGAATCCATGAGTCTCGACTCCGAGTCACTACTTCCTCCACTTCCTGAATTCTGAAACATGAAATTCGTGAACAAGATCAACGACTCACATTGATCCAGATACAATGGCCTCTATTCCTCCTGAGCTTCAAATGTTGAGTAAGTCTTAGCCTTATCTTCCTGTCTTGTTCAACTAGATCCAATGGCCCACGGTAAATCAACACTTCTCCTCGAAGTGTTCCCACCATCCTTTTAGGCTTCTAAAAGACTCCTCCACCAAACACTCTGGGGAAAATCCTTCTAAGATTTTTTTCTGTTTATTGGGTGTCTTCCACACACACCTTTCCTTGAACTCTTGAAGGTTATTCCCCTCTTGGGGTTTCACTCGCAAACTCAAGGATTCAAAAGGTTTTCTACACGCACTCCTTGTGGCATTTATCAAATAAACTCAAGTTATTTGACCCTTAGACTTTGTGCACTCCTCTGCAAAAACAATCATTAAACTTTCCCCTTGGTTGATAGAGTCTAGGAACACAACTGGCCCGCTCACACCTTGCACAGCTCTGTGCTATCTCTACACTTCTGTTGGTATGAGCACAATGATATCTCTCCTGAGCTTTCTGAGATAAAACCCAGAACTTCGTCGATGCACACCTTGCGGACATTCACTGCACTCTTTGCAGGAATTATCAAGAAGAGAAACAATTGAAACTCATACTTCCCTTCTCTTGGACTTCATACATTCATCATGAAATCACAATCATGTACATAGCATTGAAATAAATGCATAACAGAAGATATAAGAAACTTTATACATACCATTCAACAGATGCAAACAGTAAGCATAATAACACCATGAACGTGAGTCCAAGCTTTATTATATTAACTCAAGTATTCTTGTACATGGGTTCTTCTATGTGTTCTTACTCTCTACATCTCTACAACTTACTCAAATGATATAATTGGGAATGATACAATTGGATATGATACAAGCGAGGGTGTCTTTCTATCCATTTTCCATCCTACACTATAAGCTATCTAATCTGAAATAAAAGCTACAACAACTTTTCATAAATTACAATAAATGCCTCTTTGTCTGACAGATGTGAGCAACGCTCAAGATCTGTTTACAATCTCCAAAACATAAATGTAAATACATCTCCCAGCTATTACATTAATGTCTCTTCATTTAAATTTAAAACATTTTCAAAATGTGTGTTGGTGCATATCCAGTTGTCTTCTACCTTTGCGCTTTCTTTGCTGGCTACTTACGATTCTCTTGCATCACATTGCATATATGAACCTATGGATTGAACAATACTTTGATCCTAGGTGTTGTTACATGTATTTATGTAATCCCATAGTATTCCCTATGGTATTTTGCGCAAATAGAATGGAATTAACAAGGTGAATATAATGGTTTAGTTATTAAGCTACCCTTTCACCCTCTTTTGGAGAATAGGATTGAGACAGTCTGGTATTTTTAACTTGCACTTGTGTCAAGGAAATGGTAAGTGTAAATTGCGGAAGATAAAGGATGTAATAGAATTATTTTGTAGTATAGTTAAGGAATGCATGAAAGGTATTAAAGACAAATGAACAAATCTAATGACCCTAACTAAAAAAAAATGGTAAATTTGGGGTACATTACATATGGTATCAGATCAAAGGTTACAACACTTGGACTTTAAACAGGGCCAAAAATGTTTTCTTAGCACATTCTTTTTGTTTAATGAAAGACTAACAAAACATTTACTGTTACAAACAGAAAACATTTATTTATGTTGTGATAATTACAGCACGGAATGAAGCAGAGATCAAACTCAAGGAGAATCCTGAGCAAGGACCTCCTGAAGAACCTAGGCAGAACAGTGAAGGAAGTTCAACTACCCAGGTTCTGGAAACCATGAGAAATCTTATTGTGGAACTACAATTTTTCAAGGAAGACAATGAGAAACTGAAAAAGGCACAACAAGAAAAGTAGTAAATAAATGAAGTACTGTTGTGAAGCATAGTAACAAAGACGATCCCAAAAGACAATAACCAAGAAGAAGAGGTCAGTAAAAGGGCCTCCAAGAATTTTGGTCCTGAAGCGGAAAAAGAGGACAACTCTTACGAAGGTACACCATCAGCAGAAGATAAAACAACCACGGGAATAAAGAGGAAATAAGTGGACCATCTAGAGGGAGAGTTTAAGAAAATCAAACCATCCACCTTTGACGGGGAATCCAGGACAGGGGAGGAGGCTGAAGCATGGTTGCTAGACATAAAAAAGTATTTCTAGATCTACAATTATTCCAACAACATGAAGGTCAGAATGGCCATCTATAACTTGAAAGGAAAAGCAAGTATATGGTGGCAGGACCTGAAGTTGGACAAGGGGATAAAGGAAAAACAGATGGAGTGGCCGGATTTCAAGAAATACTTTAAGAAATAGTATTTGTCTAAAAGTTACTACAAAAGAAAGACCAAAGCTTTTTATGATCTATGACTCATTTAAATGACGATGGATGACTTGATAAACAAATTCCTGGAATTATTAAGGTTTGTGCCTTATATCCAGGAAGAAAAAGTAAAAATCCAACGGTTCCTAAGCTGCTTACCATAGTCCTATAAGGACAGGATCAAATTCGACAACCCCAAGACCTTAAGTGAAGTTTTCAGGAAGTCTCGAATGTGTTACAACTAATACAAACAACGATCTGAATTTCCCAAGGCTTGGAAAGACAAGAAACAAGACAGAATGAACCAGCAGAAGAAGGGATATCAACTAGCCCCTTTCTAGAATGCAACAAAGGGATTTCCAAGGAAATATTTCCACTCCAATAACCATAACACCTAAGGAGGAGGTAAACCAGTTAAACTAGGAACCAAGAAGTTTGGGGACAACCCCAAAGAACTATTAAAATGATGGGAATGTGGAGAACCTCATTTAAGGAGGAACTATCCACGTATATCTTCTATAGAAAGGACCACAGTTCACAACCTGCAAGGGGGCTCTATAGTGGGAGAAGTGGGCGGAAGCGTACACAGTATTAACGCAGTCGTGGATGGCTGACAAGCTGACCACCAATCCACTGTAGTGGAAGTTGAAGGTAAATTTAACAATAAACGTGTTTCTGTTTTAATTGATCCAAGAGCTACTTTGAGTTATGTTGCTTCTAGTGTAGTGTATTCAAATAAACTTAAGAAAATAAGACATGCAAAATCTTGGCTATTACAACTAGCAATAGGAACAAAAAGAAAAGTAATTGATTTCATTTATGACCATGAGTTCAATTTAAGTGGTCAAAACACAAAGATAAATATGAATATTCTACCGTTAGGGTATTATGATATAATTATTGGAATGGACTGGTTAGAGAGGCATAAAGCAATTTTGGATTGTTATGAAAAATTACTCACTTACAAAGACGAAAACAAAATTGTTAGGACAGTACAAGGCATACGAAAACCAGTCTCAGTTAGGCATATTTCAACAATGCAATTTAAGAAGTGCATGAGAAAAGGTTGTCAGATTTATGCTATCCAAGTGACAAATTTGTTGGAAAAAAGAAAATAAACCTAGCCTAAAATATTTTGTCGTCTTACATGATTTTAGAGATGTGTTTGTTGACGAAATACCTGAACTTCCCCCAAGAAGAGAGATAGACTTCTCTATCGATTTGTTTCCTGGTTCAACCTCTATATCTAAGGCGCCCTACCGAATGAGTTTACCCGAATTAACAGAGTTAAAGATTCAAATACAAGAACTGTTGGATAAGGAATACATTAGGACAAGTGTCTCGCCATGGGGAGCACCAGTCTTTTTTGTTAAAAAGAAAGACATAACTCTAATATTATGCATTGATTATAGATAGTTAAAAAAAATGATTGTTAAGAACAAATAGCCCCTACCTAGAATCAATGATTTGTTTGATCAAGTAGGTGGGGAAAATATTTTTTCTAAGTTGGATTTAAGATCTGGTTATCACCGGGTTAGAATAAAGGATGAAGAAATAAGTAAAATAACATTCAGGACAATATATGGACATTATGAATTTGTTGTTATACCATTTGGTCTCACGAACGCACCAACAACATTTATGTGTTTAATGAATAGCATTTTCAGTCAGTACTTGGATAAGTTTGCTTTGGTATTTATTGACGATATCCTAGTGTATTAAAAAATAGAAGAAGAACACAAGGAACATCTAAGGATAATATTGCAAACTTTAAGAAAACACAAACTGTATGCTAAATTCAACAAATGTGACTTTTATCAAAAGAAAATACAATACCTAGGTCATGTAATATCTAAAGAGGGCATTGCAGTCAACCTAGAAAAGATAAGAGCCATCGTGGAATGGCCTATCCCTAAGGATGTAGAGGACATCCGATCATCCATGGGAATCACCGGGTACTACCGCATATTTATAGAGGGATTCTCTAAGATTGCATACCCTATCACATCCCTACAAAAGAAGGGGACCAAGTTTAATTGTTCATAGAAATGTCAGAACAATTTTAATAAGTTAAAGGAATTGTTAACAACCGCACCCATTCTAAGGGTAGCAGACCCGGATAAATACTTCACATTCTGTGTGGACGCAAGAAGGGAATGTTATTTGTTATGAGTCTCGAAAAATAAAAGAGCATGAACGAAACTACATCACTCACGACTTGGAATTAGAAGTCGTCATCCATGCATTAAAAATGTGGTGACACTATATAATGAGAATAAAATTTCTATTACTAACGGATAGCAGTGGTGTGAAATTCTTGTTTAGTCAACCAGACCTTAATGCAAGGCAAGCAAGATGGTTGGCCTTCTTGAGTGAATTTGATTTCAAGGTAAGACACGTCAAGGGTAAAGAAAACAAAGTGGCAGATGCTTTAAGTAGAATAATTCATGGGTTGTTTGAGATAAACATTAGCAGGGCAGAAAGTGATATTGAGCAAAGGATAAAGGCTGCAAGTAATAATGATGAAAAATACAATAAAAAAGTGGCAGATTTACAAAATAATGCAGAAAATTTAGACAAAATAGATTTGAGTTTGGATAGAAATGGTCTACTTAGATTCAAAAACAGGTTATATATACCATATTCCATTGAATTAAAGCTAACATTTTTGGATGAAGTACACAAGAAACCATATTCTGGTCATCCGAGATACTAGAAAATGGTAACAACACTAAGGAAGTTATTTTATTGGCCTAATATGAAAGGCAAGACAACAGAATACTTGTCTAAATGCCAAGATTGTCAACAGGTGAATGTTGAGCACCAGCATCCAGATGGCCTGTTGCAGCCTCAACCTGTACCGAAATGGAAATGGGAGACCATATCACTGGATTTTATCACAGGTTTTCCTAGAAATAAAAAACAAAATGATTCAATTATGGTAGTAATTGATAATCTTAGAAAGTATGCACATTTTATTCGTGTAAAATCTACTTATAAATCTATTAACATCATTGAAATATTCATGAAGGAAAATTTTCGACTGCATGGTATTCATAAAATGGTGTTTTTGGATAGAGACGTAAAATTTACATCTACATTTTGGAAATAATTGTTTGCAGGGTTGAATACTAACTTGAATTTCAGCACAAGCTACCATCCACAAATGGATGGAAAGACTGCACGAACAAACCAAATCATGGAAGACATGCTACGAATGTATGTAAGCACAAAACCAAGTAAGTGGGAAGACTACCTACACTTGGTGGAATTTGCATACAATAATGGTTACCATACATCGGCTAAGATGAGCCCCTTCGAAGTATTGTACGACAGAAAGTGTACAACTCTAATTAGCTAGGATAACCCAGTTGACAAAATCATGGTGGGACCAAAAATTCTCCAAGAAATGGAGAATACGATAAGAAAAGTACAACATAATTTAAAAGAGGCACGGGACAGACAAAAAATTTACGCAGACCTAAAAAGAAGACACCAGGAATTTCAAGTTGGAGACCACGTGTATTTAAAATTCAAAGCAAGAAGACGTTCATTAAATCTAGGAAACTATTCCAAGTTGGTGCCCATGTTTTGTGGCCCTTTCGAGATCTTTGCTCGAATTGGACCTGTGGCATACCAACTTGCACTTCCTGCAAATATGAAAATTCATAATGTATTTCATGTTTTTTTGTTAAAAAATTATGTTCATGATCCTACTCACATGATCAATTGTAACATGGTGCAGGTGGAACCAGAAGGCAAGTTCCAAGAAGAACCCCTGCACATTCTAGAAAGGAGAGAAATAACACTACGGAATAGAGTCGTCGCCCAGGTAAAAGTGAAATGGAAGCACTTTAGTCCCGAGGAGGCCACTTGGGAATTGGAGGAAGATTTGCAGAAATATTATCCAAATCTGTTCCGAGAAAGGAACGAACATTGAGGACAGTGTTGTACTGAAGGGGGAAAGAATGTAATATCCCCCAAAATAAATTATTATTAAAGTCTAAATACACTTAGGAATGTATTTTTGTTTTTGGCAAATTCAAATTTGGAAAATTATTGCCATTTATGGCAATTTCAAACTTGGAATTTAGTTAATTGTAATTTATTATTATGACTGTTGGGAAAATATTTGATTTGCCCAACCAACTCTTTGACTATGACACTTGTAAGAAACAAATATTTTTATATTTATTGTTGAGAGACAAATGGAACAACCAAGTTGAAATTAGTTGACCATGACTCCATGAGTGGGGAACATGTTGGAACTACCTCAGGGATGAGTTTTACAAGTGGAAAATCAGGAATTTGGCCATTGGAACCCCTGAAAATCAGGGATTTGTAAATCTCCAAAAATTCCCAAGGGGGGAAAAGACCTAGGCACAAGATGCTTTTGCATATATAGCATATGGGAGGAGGAAAGACACTGCCTATTATGACGGGAAAATAATATCACTTGTTGTTATGAGAACTGTTTATGAGTGTGAGGTAAGGAGAATTTTCTGTTCTGAAGGAGGACTATAGCTAAGGAGGATTTTTGGATTTCGCCCTCATGGATTCATGGTCAGGATAGGGGGTGGATGGAGCAAGCAGATTGGTTGTTATGTTCTATGGTTGGGTGGAACTTGGTTGTTCCATTTGTTGTCCCAACACTTTGTTCAAATATGTACTTCTACTTACTCCTTGTTGAATTTGTTTTACTGAATTAATAGCTGGTAGAATGAAATGAATTATGGAATAATCCCTTACAATTTGATTGTATTCGTTGAGTAAAGTTAATAAATTTATTGCATGTGTTAACTGTTGATGGAGTTGAGTTATGTAAATACATTGGATATGCATCTAAGATAAATGGAATTATTATTGTATTAATTATAATACTTCCAGGCATGTGATTATGTACATATAGGTATACAACTTAAGGAATTTTAGTCGGTTGAAGAATGCTAAATGAAATTATGGAAGTGAACACAAGATATAAATATATGTATATATATTGT
>JZKD02S0121951.1:51830-80695 GCA_000966675.3 Picea glauca | reverse complement strand
CATTCTCGAAAGAATGCCATCATCATCTGCATCAATATGTATCAATAAAAATGATACCTCATCACAGCACTAGGCTGGCACATCACAGTACTACACTGGCTCAATGTCACAGCTGTTAAGCTAGTAGCTCAGTGTCAGTCACATCTTGCTTTACGTCTAACAATGAGGTCAGAAGCAAGGAATCATCTTGCTTTACATCTAACAACTAAGTTAGAAGCAAGGAACACATCATCATCTTTCTTTACGTCTAACAATGAGGTCAGAAGCAAGGAATCATCTTGCTTTACGTCTAACAACTAGGTCAGAAGCAAGGAATCACACATCATCTCACTTTACATCTAACAACTAGGTCAAAAGCGAGGAATCATCTTGCTTTATGTCTAACAACGAGGTCAGAAGCAAGGAATACCCACAACGTCTTGCTTTATGTCTAACAGCGAGGTCAAAAGCAATGACTCATCTTGCTTTACATATAACAACAAGGTCAGAAGCAAGGAATACACACATCGTCTTGCTTTACGTCTAACAACGAGGTCAGAATCAATGACTCATCTTGCTTTACGTCTAGCAACGAGGTCAGAAGCAAGGAATACACACAGTGTCTTGCTTTACGTCTAACAGAGAGGTCAGAAGTAATGACTCATCTTGATTTATGTCTAACAGTGAGGTCAGAAGTAAGGAATACACACAACGTCTTTCTTTAAGTCTAACAGTGAGGTCAGAAGCAATGAATCATCTTGCTTTACATCTAACAGCGAGGTCATAAGCAAGGAATAAATATATACTCCCCCTTTCAGGGAGGGTCATTTCGGACTATACCAAGCTTATCTCGAAAGTGTTCAAACTTTACATGTGATAGAGGTTTGGTCAACACATCAGCAACCTGTTCATCCGTGTTAATGTACTGGAGCTTCAAGGCTCCTCTTTGTACCATGTCGTGGATGAAATGATAGTGGATCTCTATGTGTTTTGACCTGTCATGAAATACATGATTCTCTGTCATCTTTATGCAGCTTTGGTTGTCACATAGAATCACGGTTTCTCTCATCTCCAAATCAAATAGGCCAGCCAACAACTTTCGAAGCCATATAGCTTCACAGCTAGCAGAACATGCAACAATGTACTCTGCTTGCGCTATGCTGAGAGCAATACTAGATTGCTTCCTACTCTACCATGAGATCATGGATGATCCCAAACTAAAACAACATCCGGAAGTGATTTTTCTGTCAACAACGCTTCCTGCCCAATCTGCATCAGTATATCCACTCAATGTGAAGTCATGATCTCCATCATAGGTGAGACCATAATCCATTGTACCTTTAAGCTACCTCATCACATGTTTTGCAGCCACTAGGTGAACACGTCTGGGCTCTACCAGAAACTGACTCAAGGTGTTCATTCCAAAACAGATGTCTGGTCTGGTGTTTTTCAGGTACATCAGCGATCCAATAATTTGTCTGTACAGTGTGGCATCTATCAAATCTAACGAAGTATCAGCTAACAGCTTCATCTTCGCTTCCATGGGTGTATTCATGGGCTTACATTCTAGCATGTCGAATCTCTTTAAGATTTCGACCGTGTACTTCCCTTGGTTAAGGAATATTCTTTCTGGACTCTGCCATACCTCAAGGCCTGAGAATTAATGCATTAGACTAAAGTCTTTCATTTCAAATTCTGCGGCAAGTCTCTTTTTACATTCAACGATGAGATTTTCTTCTCCAGTTAAGAATAAGTCATCCACATACAGTAGTAATATTACTGGTTCATTATCCATAATTTTGAAGTAGATATTTGACTCTGCTTTACTCTTGGTAAATCCTAAGCTCGTCAAGAAACTATCTATATGGCCATACCAAGCTCTGGGAGCTTGCTTCAATCCGTATAAGGATTTCTTCAATCGGCAGACATGAGACTTCCTGTTTTCAACCTCAAATCCTTGGGGTTTCTCTATATACACTTCCTCTTCGATAACATCATTCAGGAAAGTTGTCTTCATGTCCATCTGGTGTAGCTTCTATTTCATCTTGGCTACAAGAGCTATAATGGTTCTGATCAAAGTGTATCTGGCCACAAGAGTGAATGTCTCTTCATAGTCAATGCCTTCCTTCTGGGAAAAGCCACGAGTGACAAATCTTTATTTATATTTCTCAATACTTCCATCAGCAACATGTTTTATTTTGAAGAGTTGTTTTGATGATACCACATCCTTACTTTTTGGTATGGGAACTATTTCCCATACATCATTCTTTATTATGGATTGGTATTCCTCAGTCATGGCATCTTCCCATTTCTTCTTTTCAATGGCCTCTTCAAAGCATGTAGGTTCTTCATCAAGTAGATTGCAGATCAAATCCATGTAACTTGAGAATGGCATTGGTCTTTTCACCTGTCTCGTGGTTCCTTCTAGAACACCATACTTCTCTCCATCTTGAATAAGCTCTCTTTCCCAAGTAGGCTTTCTTTTATGGGTGAAGGTCATTTGAGGAGGTTTTTGAACTTTTGTTATATCATGATCTTCAGGAGTCTCCTCATCAGGGGAAGTTACGACTTCCCTTACAGGTTCTGCAGCTCTGGGAACTTCCCTCACGGATTCTGTAGTCCTGGGATTTACAGGTTCCTCTTCATACATTTCCTCAAGTTGGCATCTTCTTGATTTCTTAAGTGTTTCTTCTTCATCAAAGGTCACATCCCTTCTGATCTCAATATGGCGGTGACTAGGTATGTAGATTTTGAAGGCCTTGGATACCTCACAGTATCCCACAAATATTCCCTTCTTTTCAGAGGGTTCCATCTTGTTTCTTTTCTCTTTCGGTATATGAATAAACACTGGACAGCCAAATATTTTGAGATGTCTTACCTCTGACTTATTTTTGTTGAACATTTCTTCTGGGGTATTGAACCCAAGTGCGTTATGGGATAATCTGTTCTGCACATAAACATCTGCCATTGCTGCTTCTGGCTATAAGCACATAGGAATATCTTGATCATGAATCATGGTCTTTACAAGTTCCATAATTGTTCTATTCTTCCTTTCAACTACACCGTTTTGTTGGATATTATAGGGAGTAGTGAGTTCCCTCTTGATCTCAACATCTTTGCAGAAGTTCATGAACTCTTTTGAGGTATATTCTCCTCCATTATCTAACCTGAGTATCTTAATCTTTCTTTCAGAAAGATTCTCTATCAAGGCTTTGAATTCCTTGAATTTCCTGAATACTTCATCTTTAGATTTTAAGAAATATATCCAGGTCTTACGAGAATAGTCATCAATAAATGATACATAGTATACATACCTACTAATGGAGGATGATGGCATTGGGCCACACACGTTTGAATGAATGAGTTCCAATACTCCTTCTGCTTTGTTGTCCCTCTTTGGAAAAGGGTTCTTGATATTCTTCCCTTGCACACATCCATTGCATATGCCTTCTTGATCAACATTGAGTTCTAGTAAACCTGTGACAACTTTTCATATGTATGGTAGCACCTTGTAGTTGATGTGGGCCAATATTCTATGCCAAAGTTCGCATGAGTTTTCAACGGCATGGGTCATGGCAGTTTCCGGGTGACCCTTCAGCTTATGTAAGCCATTTTCTTCATTTCCGATGATGATTACTTCATTTAAGGTTTCTCCTTTAGCCCACATAATAACTTCTCCATCTATGAAGGAAACTCTATAGTCTTTCTTGTCTAAAGCTGATATGGAGAGTAAGTTCTTCTTTAAGCCCGATACATAGGGTACGTCCTTCATTGTTATTGAGTTTTTTGAATCTAGCTTGTAGTTTGATTCTCCTACTCCCTTGATGGGATATTGATAATCATCTCCAAGAGTCACTTTCTGAGAAAACCTCTTTTCTGAAATACAAGAGAGAGTATTTTTCTTACCCGTCATATGTTTTGATGCACTGCTATCAATGAGCCATGTGTCCACTCCAGGTGATACAGATCCTGAGAGACCTGAGATCAATACATGGTCCTTAATCATCTTCATAGGTGGTTCTTCATCTTTGGCTATGTGAGCATGTTGCCTTTTGTGCTTCCTCTTGTATTCTTCTCTTCTGACTAGACAAGAATTTGCCTTGTGTCCCATCTTATCACAATGATAGCATTGTATAGATGAGAGATCTCGTCCCTTGCATTGTCCTTTCTTTTGAAAATTTCTTGGATGAGATTCTTGGTTGTTGAATTTGTTTGATGGTTGAGGTTCTCTATGAGATTCCATTTTTAAGTAGGGTTTCTTCCTTCCTCCTTTTATATGAGTATCTAGGGCTTGATCATCATTCCTTGCTAGTAGTGCTTCACGGTTGGCTACCCTTGTCTCTTCTTGGATGCATTCTTCCCATAGGCTCTCAAACTGTAGTTTCTCCTTTCTGGAACATACCGACTGGATGAAAGCATCCCAAGGTCTTGTGAGACCATTTAGGGTCGTTATTATGAATTCATCATCTATGGTGTCTCCAATCACTTTTAACGATTCTTTAATTTCTGAGATTTGGGAGAAATATTCTTGAATCATTTCTCCTTTCTGCATCTTCGTATTCTTCAATTGAGATCTTAGATTCATCTTTCGGTTGATGTTATTTCCTTCATATAGTTTGCTTAGAGAGTCAAACATTTCCTTCGAATTTTTCTTGGATGATACATACGGGATCAAGTGGTCTTTGATTGAATCTGCAATGATTCTTTGAGCCCTGATTGAGTCCTTCTGATGCTTTGCTTTCTCTACAACATCTCCAGGTTCCTCCACTTCTTCTTTGATAAATTTTGCTAGGTCATTCTCTGCAAGGATCAGAACGATCCTCTACTTCCAGGCACGGAAGTTGTCTATGCCTTCTAGTTTCTCAACAAGCTTTGTGCTTGCAGACATCTTGTACTTGAGGCTACGAAAATGACCAAAAAAATGAAAATGCTTAAAATCAAATTTTGACCTTACCAAGAGGTGCGCTTGGCTGAGGCGAGTAGCCTGGTGTACTTGGATCTGAGAAAATCCAACTTTTGTCCCTTCAAATCTGATTTGCGGATTTATAGACTGGTGCTTTTGGTACTTTTGGTACTTCTGGTACTTATGGTACTGGTTTTCTGGTACTTCTGGTACTTTTGGGAAACTAGGGTTTCACTTTGCAGAAGATCCAACCACTAAAAATGTGCACTCTAAGTGCCAAAATGATCCTTGGGGGAGGGCACAGATTTCTAGGTGGTTTTAGGGATGAAAGGATTCACTTTTTCAAAACCCTAATTTGCAAGTACTGCAACAGTGACGTTTTTCTCTTGCGAAATATGTTTCCTTCAGGTTGGCTCTGATACCATGTTAATGTTTATGCCATTATTGTAGTTCTTTGCATTTCAATAGATAAGCACAACATAAGAATAAGATCACTGAGAAATACACATTCATAAGAGACACAACATTTATCTTGGGAAACCCTCTAGGGGAAGAAAACCCAGTAAAAACTTCCTTATCATAAATTGCCAATACAATGTTCAAGAGATAACTCAAACCAATACAGAAAGTCCTCTCCAAGAGATGCACCACTCTTCTCCCTCTCTCCCACTGGTAAGTCACGACTTGCCTTAATAAATGAGCAAGTGAGTTGTGTGTTAAAGTGAGGCGCTAGCCTCTCTATATATACAAGACAGGCACGTGTGAATGGTTTTCACTAGCAGGGCCAACATCTCACTCTGGGTGGGTAAACCCACCTTTAATTTAATTATGGGTCTCAATAATAACTGTTGGGACCGACTTCTTATTCTGCCTATTACAATTTTCTGTTGACCAATCCGCAAAAAGGGATTTGGTCCTAATATAATTACTGACATGATTAATCCACAATGAGGATTAATCCTATGAATAAAATAACAATAATAATAAGAATACTCTTCGCAGTTACATTATTTCAACATTTTCCAAGTTTAGGCATGGGAGGGTTGACAAGGCAACCTATTGGGTGAATCATTCCCTAAGTCGAGTGTTTCCCAGGTGAACCCCTCTCTAATTCATGTGGAGAATATAATATGGAGGGGGGGGGACATTTTGGGAATCGGGTTCATGACATACAAGGGATCGTGGTGTCTCATTTATGGGTGCATTTGTAGAGGGTGTGTTGCATCTTCGTTTTCAATGCATCATTTTCCAAGCCCATTTATTTCCATTAATTAATTAATGTCCAAACATTGGGTACTCCCTATGGGTTAATCGATTATATTGGGGGGTATTAGCACATAGTCACTTGAATCTATAGGTACACAGGGTGCCATATGCATGGAAAGAAAGTGGCACTGCATGTGTGTACACACCTCAACAAGTGGGACATTTATATAATGTGAATTTGCTTTTTCAAGTCTCTGATTTTTAAAGAGAAGCATTTCATTGTTCTCAAGACCTCTTTGGGCGAGCATATAGAAGGTTATGATTTGGATTTTATCTTTTTAAAACCAAATTCCCTCTAGGCCTTCAACCCCTTCTTCCCATGAAATGAGGGACAATCCCTGCTTGGGTCAGTACATCCGAAAATCCCAAAAGATAAGGAGATGAAGGGATGAAGTGTGGAAAGTGGATAGTATGATCGAGAATGGCACGATGACTTGTCAAGGATACATTCCAGTAAAAAATCCAATGCTAAGGGTGACCACTTACTAGGGTGCAATGTCAACCACCAAGGTGAAACATGGAAAAGAGCATAACTTCCAAGCAAGTGTTACATAATCAAAAATAGCTTCAAATGCAACATAACTTAAATGCCTCAGATATTGAAATGACACTCACTATAATACCTATATTGTACCTCATGGAGCCAGACCCAATTTCTTTCAGAAGCAAGTTGGTGTGGTGGATACCATCATGGTGAATTTGAGATCTATGGTGGTGAGATGGGCCTCTGTTTATGCAAGTGGACGATGTAAGCCATCTGTCTCTTGGTACTCCATGTTTGTAACATGAGGGACTTGAGACATAATCTCCTTAGTTGTCTATAGGAAATGGGGATAACAGTGCCATCTCATCCCTAGTCCTTATCAATCCATTCTAAAGACTTCAAACCAATAATCTGCAAAAACCCTAACTTGTACTTACGAAGCCCAAGCCTCCAACATTGTTCAAAATTGATGTTATAAAGTAATTTAAGGGAATATCTATGCTTTTGTTCCATTAAATTTACCATTTGTGAAATCTAAAGAACCTAAGGCATATTTAAGTACCAATAACATGACAAAATTCATCTTTTATAGATTTAAGCAAAGCCTGATAATTTCCTAGGTTTGGCCACTGACATCGACTCCTCAAGCTCTCAAATGACAACATGCTTGGAGTTGAAACCCTATAAATATTAGCACATAGGTGTAAAACAAAAATATCCACTTCTAGAATCAACCTCCAAGATTCTATATGTCATAGATAATTCACGGTGTGACTTCATGATCTAATATATGACTCAGATACAGCATGGTCTTCATTCGACTCAGATCTATTTGACTTCTTTTGATTCAAATCCTTGAAAATTAAACAATAAGTATTTTTTGAGTTGCTTGATGGTGGATCTAGGACCTATATGTTGATATTATGGTATTTGCAGGAGGTATTAACCTCCATATGTAACCTTTGACTATAATAGAATATTCTGGAAGGAAGAGAAACCCTAAACAGATGTGTGAAAACCCTAGAAGACAATTTGGCTGAGAAGAATAAGTAATATTGAAGTATTATATGCGGAAAAGGATAGGTTGACCCTGCTTGAAGAGACACATGTTCACCTGACCATATTAGTATAAATAAAGGAAGTATTGGCTCATTTGTTCACCCACTCACACACTCTCAGTCACCCAAAAACAATGTGCAAGTTTGGAGGAGGAGAAACAACAACTGTAGTTGCACAATTTTCTCTTTTTCAGTCTTTGTGGTACTTTCTCTTGTGCACTACCCTTGGAGAAGGTGCACTCTCTTGGTTATCTGTTGGTTATGGTATGGATTCATGGAATCATTCTTTCTGTCAAAGGCTAAGGTGCTCAGGGGTGGCTTTATGCCTATGGTTGGGTGAAAATGATGTAGCATTGTTAATGGTTAAACAAGCACATCAACATTATTCTAATAGCTTATGGGCCCACTCCACGTTCAAGACAACTTAACCACTGGAAGGTAGCATGGAAATTCTTTGTTAAGCTTGTTGTGGCAATAGTTGCAGTTGCAACTAGGGTTTCTTATTTTGCAGCTGCAACAAACCCTAATACAACTCTTTGGGCACCTTCAGTGAAGTGGATATTCTAGTGTGCCCTAGATTAGTGCACCCTCTGGTGCCCTCAGCCAGCAAAAACGTCAAGTTTGATTTTTTGGGTTAAAGTCAAAATCAAAGTTTGATTGGTCAAAGTAAAAGGTTGACTTCTGGTCAAAATTTATTTTTGTAGTCAAAGTTGAAATTTTAGGGTTTCTAGATTGTTCTAATCATTAAACCTTTTTTATTAAGTTTCTAACCTCTTTTTGTCAAGATGGTGTCTAGTTTCATATTAGAAGACAAGTTGAACAATACTACAAATTTCAAAGGTATGCACTTGTATATTCTTTTCAAGTTATATCATCCAACAAAGCATGAGTGTGTTTGCAGGGGATGTATAAGAGAACTTGTGATGTAGGAGCATCACTCCATGTCATAAAGCGCCAGCTAGCCAATACAAGAAGCACACATTCAATGGAAGGAGAGAGGCGCAGCCCTCTCATTTTTCAAATTTTGAAAATGTAATTAAATGATTGTAAGGTTGAAGAGCCAAGTCGTTCCTTTAAGAAGGTTGTAGTTAGTGACGCCTTTAATCGTTGATAGCATGGGGATCTAACTACAATTTGGATTAGATGGCCAATTCAATGTAATTCATGGTAATTAATGAGAGTTGGTGAGGATGGAGGGAATCGCTTGAGGAGCCCCTCTTTGTAAAAAAATTCTTCTTTGTATCTAGTAAAAATTTCAGTTAGGCAGAAGAAGGAGAAAGGAGAAGAGATCCAAGACTTAGTGACAGTTCGAGCTCGAACACATTGTAATCATGCATTCATGATTAATACAAACAGAGCAGTTTTTCCTGCATGTTGGTGTCCATGAGTTTGTGAGTTCATGAATGAATGTCTCTATGTGTTGATAATATGTTGTAGATGTATGTTAGTTTGCATTTGCAGGTTATAGACATAAGTCGTTGTTTGTTGGGTTATTTGATTTCCGGTTTGGGTTCTTTGTGGCTTCATGCAAGAGGTTGCATGACAAAATATTGTGGGTTTTGTAAGCTAGTGCAACGAGTGCACTTCTGAATTCTGCGGAATTTCAGACAAAGACATGCCAGGAGGGTGCACCAGCTGAATTCATTGACTCAAGAGGAAGCCTCAAGGTTGTTGAACACCTTGGAGGTCGAAATGTGCAGAGGAGGCATAGAAGGAAGATAGAACGTTTGAGGTTCTGTAGAGCTCTTCCAGGAGGGCATCGAGTGAGTGCAAGGAGTGCACAAGAGGAACTCTATTTTTGAGTTCAGAGAGAAAACATAATCACTGAGGATTCTGGATAACTCTACCAGGTGGGCATTGAGTTGGTGCAAGTGTGCACAGAAGGAACTCTTGTTTGAGTTCATAGGAAAGGGAAGTTTCAAGGAGAAGGCACTTATAGGGTTACTGAACACCCTGCAAACTCAGCAAGGAGTGCTTGAGAATAAGTTACCAAAGGGCGCTTATATCCCTTCAAGGAGAGAAAGGGACAGAGACACTTTGAGGTCAGAGCCACAGATAAGCTAAGGATGGATAGCACAGTTGTGTGCAGAGGATCTGCAAGGTTTGCATTGAGCAGAAGAATGCCAGGAGGGCGTGAAGCATTTCTTGGCAAGAAATACTTCAAATTGAGTTATCCGAAAAACTCAACAGCACAAGGAGTGTGCAAATAAGAACTTGTCTGAAGTTCTTAAGATCAGAAGGAATAGTGCAAGGAGTACACTCAGAGTGAACTTGTCTCAAGTTCAGAAGCTCAGGAGGAATAGTGTCTTTGCACACAGAGAAATAGTCGAGAGGAGCAGGAAGTCGAGGAACCCTTTGAGGTTTCACAATCGACAAAGCTCAGGAGGGAAAACATCCTTAGAATATAGGCAGGAGCCGAGGATATAGGCTTCGCAGCAAAAGCAAAGGCCAAGGCCCTTGAAACTTTGGAAATCTTCCAAGGGGAAGGAAGAAGCGCAAGCTTAGGAGGGAGCATAGCTACTATTGGATCAGGTAGAGGACGAGATCTGGACCGTTGACTCTACATCCAGGAAGCAAAAGGAGATCATGCAGGAGAAAGAGATCTAGGCG
The DNA here is from genome assembly GCA_000966675.3 of Picea glauca. Lineage (NCBI taxonomy): Eukaryota > Viridiplantae > Streptophyta > Pinopsida > Pinales > Pinaceae > Picea > Picea glauca. The sequence continues at coordinate 70,395 of JZKD02S0121951.1, read as the reverse complement.
CATGGACCAATAGCCATCAGATCCAAGAGAGGGTGCATGAAGTTTAGCCCTCGCATATGCCAAGGTGAGGACTCACGAAATCCCGAAAGCATCGTGACCATCCACAACGAGGACATGTGGCAAGTGGTCAAGGTTTCGGGAAAATTCTCGAAAGGATGTGGGTCATTGATCCAGTTGGATTGTAATCGTTGGTCCAAGAGGGACATGGACCGTTGATCTCTCAGCAGAGATATTTCAACATTTCGGCATTTTGGCTACCGGGAGATATAAAGGGAAAGAGTTGGGACTCTTGACCCACGAAATCCCAAAAGAACGTAATTCGTCAAATCAGGGGAGGCTCACAGCCATTGATCTCCTTTTGGAGTGGAATTTCGGCATTTTGGGGTTTGGTATTTTGGCATTCTGGGACCCAGGAGTTCGAAGGGTCAAGAACTGTTGTAGTCGGAATCACGAAATCCCGAAATGAAAAAACCCAAAAGCATTCGAAATAATAGAACCGCGTCACGGGACAGGGTCATGTGGATAGGATCCAGGCAGGGAGATGTCACTCGCCAAACCTTTCAGGGTTCAGCATTTTGGAGGTTCGGGGTTCGACATTTAGGAAATCCCGAGGACAAGGAGCCGGGGCACTTTGAGTTGAAAACTCCCAAAGTCACAGAACGCGGCGTATCTTTGGAGTGGGGTTGCGATCACACATTTCGGCATTTCGGGGTTCGGCTTTTCGGCACTTCTGAGGACAAGGAGTTGGGGATCTTCGTGTTGAAACCCCCAAAATCGCGAAACCCAAAATCCCTTTTCGAAAAAGGTCATGGTCATATCTGGTGGCTGTGTGGAGGTGAAGACTCACACCTAGTGCATTTCTTGTGTCAGTGGAGTTTTTGTGAAGGACCTGTGGATCGGATTCATGGGGTTCCAGTGGGGGCCCAAAAGAACTAATTCAATTCTACGAATTCGAAGAAGAACGATCCTGTGTGGATCTCAACCCGAGGGTTGGGGGTCTGCGTTACCTTGTCCAAGATGTGAATTCGATACATTTAGAGGAACAAATGCACCCTCCCTAGCACTAAAGACTCAAGGTTTGATTATTTAAAATTTATATGTCTCTAGTTGTTATGGAATTATTATGATATTATGTTGCATCTTGATCTATTGAAGTTATGATAATTATACTAACCCCTTAATACTAGATATACACTTGTTCTTATGTAAATTCTTATTTCTTACAAGATGAAATTGATCTCCTTTAGGAGATATTCTTGGTTACTGACATAGACTCCATGGAGGATATCTTCCATAGAGGATACCATGGATATTTTGTTGTTCTTGTTTCTTGTTCCGAGTAGGTCATAAAAGATAAATATGAGAGGGAGTCAGTGATCAAGAAGAAGCCAACATAGTTTTGTGACACTCTGTAGAATGAAAAGGGGCATGCAATAGACAAAAGCATGGTCTGGGGATTCTCTCAGATAGAGGGAGTTGATTTCAGAGTTTGAGAGGAAGGATCTTGACCAGATATATTGGGATTGGAAGCGTAGATGGACCCAGATGAGATATGCAGTGAGGAGACTGAAAAGGTTTATCATGATGGACAGGAAGTCCATGGCCACACCTATGATGACACATCTGAGGAAGTTGTGTGACAAGATAGGAATTTTCTTTCCAGAGAGAACCTTGTGCCAGTATATGGTTGATCCATGACTGTATTATTGGGTTACAACACAACATGAATGTACCTATGTTGTGGTAAAAATAGGATTGATTTCCGATGATGAATTGTGGCTGCCGGTATATACAATTTTTGAATTGGAAGTGTAGAAGACAGATCTAACACCTGGGGTGCTACTTCATCTTGGGATAGAGAAGGATTTCCAGAAAAGCAGGGAAGAAAATATTTGTAGCACTCAGTCATATATCATATCCAGTGATGCAAGATATGAAGCAGGGAAGATTTTCGAAGGATCTTGCAGGACTTCATCATAGACATGGTGCAGGAAGGAACAATGAGGCTCCATCACTTATCCATAGATGAGAATACAGCTAACATTTTCACTAAGCCTATGTCTGAGAAAAGATTTATAGGAATGAAAATGTTACCCTGGGGGAGTATTGATGATGGTAGCATCATGTTGATATTCCAAGATTGATTGGACAGACTTGATCATGTAGGAATAGGCCCAGATGTAATCTTTGATGGATTGAATATTTGAGTTGTTCCTAAATATCCTATGTGTGAATTGCATCGGGCCTTGAAACTCTCATGATTAGGTGAGTAGTTAACTCATGAGTGGGTGAGTAGCCTTGATAAGTATCAAGCCGACTCTATCTCCACAGGAACTGGGTTGCAAAATAGCAGAGATAGGGAACATCTACATCCATAGTAGATGTGCCTCGACATAGTCTTCGACAAATTGAAGACTCGAGGTGCGATTCCACTTGTCTGATAACATCGATTTTAATTCATTCATGGAGTGATCCTATGAGAGGATCACCATGAGGTGTTTGTGGCTCCGATTTGGTCATAATTCTTGTCATGGGACAAGAATGACCTGAGGTGCTGGACACACGTGATGCAAACCCTTGTCCCTCCTCAGGACTGCACGAATACACAGGTCCCTCACTAATGCTTGGTTGGCCTTTCCAAGTGCCAAGCTTGAGCTCTCACAGCACACGACCAAGGGGCGTGACCTTGCACTAAGCCAAAAAGGGTGCTTATCGGGAACCGGGACTTCACAAGTCAAGCGTCACGTCCCTTCATCCTTTGAACCCCTGGTTACCGAAATGTCGAAATGTCCCAGCACATATTCCTTTAGGTTTTTGCGTTTCGTGAAATTAGAATGCAAGGGATTTCTCTGCATTTTGAAATTCCTGGTTTCCGAAATGTCGAAATGTCCCAACGCCTATTCTTTCGGGTTTTCGTGTTTCGCGAAACCTGGGTGCAAGGGATATCTCTGCTCCTTGTAAATCCCGGTTTACAAAGTACCGAAATGTCTTCGTGTTCGTTCTTTCAGGGTTTTGCGATTCAGGGAATTGCGATGCAAGGATCCCACTCCTCTATCTTTCGAACCCCCGGTTGCCAAAATACCGAACCACCGAAAAGTCTTGGCATCCACTCTTTCGTGGTTTTGTGATTCATAGAATCGCGATGCAAGAGTCCCGCTCCTCTGTCTTTCGAACCCCTAGTTGTCGAAACACCAAAATGTCGAAATGCCAGAAGCTCGGGGTGCTGTATCAATGACTCACAACGCTCTCCCGATCTACGGTCAGATATATTCCCCATCACTGACCTCCTCACAACTCCACTTGATCCAACGACTTGCAGTATTTCGCAACCCTCCTGGAGATTTTCCCCACCATCCGTTCAGATCTTCGAGATCTCCTCTCCGGGATCTCTACAGTGTTAAAGTCTATGCTTCTCCCTTAAATTGGATGGTCTGCGGGATCTTCCGTCACAATCCAACGCTCAACGGTGTTCTTCCTCCTGATCTTTTACTCACTTTAGACTTAGAAGATTTTTTAAGTCTTTGAAGACTCAGTCTTCGTTCCTTCCAGGGAATCCATTCCTGGATCTTGATAACACTTTATGAAGCATTATCCCTCCTGAGCTTCGCCTTGTGTAGGCCTCGAATTCCCACGCACTCCTTTCATCTAAGGGATTCTGATAGCTCAGATCCAAGGGGTTTCTCACAGAGAGATTCCTCCTAATCTCTTGATGTTCTCTCCTCACTCAATGCACACCTTGCATATTTTTAATGAAGAGAAACAATTGAAACTGGGAAAACTCACAGCTCCATCCACCTGTTCATGTAAACACAAAATGACAGGGAAAATTCACACAGTCCACACACCATACATTTGGATCAATTTTCCATTATGTTATATTCACAAGTTCCCAATGGCTATAGAATACATTCAGACTTACAGTAACTCAAAAAAAACTAAGATTTCCTTCTAACTCGCAGTGTTTCTCTTACAGCTAATTTCTCTTTGTATTCTCGCCCTCTCTGTATTACAGCCTCTCCCTAACTGGGTCTACAAAATTCTACATAACTCCAAATTGTTTCTAGGGTTTCCCTTGACTACTTGCCTACTCTAAAATTCATCCTATGCTATCTTAGTTCAGCCTCTTTCCAAATCTGAAGTGGAACTCCTACTCTGTTTACAATTTCAAAACTTTGCCTCAGAGGGTAAAATTCGGCATCGGTTCAAGCATGCCCCCAAAGTTAAATTTTCGGCGATGAGTAGAGGCGGATTCTGAAATTGGTTGCAATTATCCACGTAGAAGTTCTAGAAGAACTCTCACGTGTAGAGTGGTCCTGCCTCTACGTGTTTGCCAACAATGCTCCCGCATCATACTCCCCTTGACAAAAATTCATGGACTCCTGTCTATGAGCTCCTCTACTGATTTTCCCTGCTTCTTGATAGTAGCTTCGATTTCCCGACTGGCATATTTGATTGGGTGGCCTTTCCATTTGACCAGATACTCAAAATAGGTTTTCCTTCTGGTCTTCTTGTCAATCCTCTGATCAACAATTTTCTCCATCTACGGCTTTTCTGCCACATGCATCTGTTTCTCCCACTGAATCTTTCCTTGATCTTCTGATCCTTTCGTGTCATATTTCCTATAAGGGTACAAGTCTGAAACATTGAATATGGGTGAAATACCCACACCATCTGGCAGCTTGATCTCATAGGCGTTTGCATAAAACTTCCTCAAGATCTTACAAGGCCCTATCTTCTTCATCTTCAATTTGTTATATGTTACCCTAGGGAACCTTTCCTTCCTAAGATGTGCTAAAACCTGATCTCCCAATTCAAATTGAAGTTCCCTCTGATGTTGATCAACTCTGTGCTTGTATTTCTTGTTAGAACTTTGTAATTCTTCTTTGATCCGACAATGGATTTTTTGCATCTCCGCATCAAAATTTCCTGCTCCAACGCTCCTGATCTCACCCTGTTCCAAGTATCTCAACTCATAAAATTCCCTAGGTTGCATTCCATAGAGTATTTGGAATGGTCTCCTTCCAGTGCTCCTGTTTGGTGAGTCATTGTATGCAAATTCTTCTTGTGGCAGAATCTGATCCCACTGGTTATGGTGTTCAGTAACCAGACTTCTCAATAAGTTCCCCAAACTTATATTTACCACCTCAGTCTGTCCATCTGTATGAAGGTGATAAGTTGAGCTGAAGGACAAATTTTTCCCCATCTTCTTCCACAACATCCTCCAAATGTGACCAAAAAATTTTGTGTCTTTGTCTGAGACAATGCTCCTAGGTAGACCGTGAAGTCTCACAACTTCTTTGAACAAGAGATTTGCAACATGTGGTGCATCACTGGTCTTCTGGCATGGGATGAAATGTGTCACCTTTGAGAACCTATCCACCACCACAAATATGGAATTGAATCCCCTTTTTGTTCTTGGCAATCCCAACATGAAATCCATGCTTATTGCATCCCAAGGCCTCTTTGGTATTGGAAATGGTTGATAAATCCAGTGTTCTATCTTTTCCCCTTTGCATGCTGACAGATCCTACATCTGTTTACAAATTGTATCACCATTGTTCTCATACCTAGCCAATAGTATGAACGGCTCAACTGTGAAAATGTTTTATCGTGGCCGAAGTGTCCAGCCAATTCTCCACTATGCTTATCCTTCAGAAGATTGTCCTTCATTGAGCATCTTGGTATGCACAATTGATTTCCTCTGAACAACAATCCTTCATGAACCATATACTATTTCCACTGACTTTTATCTATCAATACAGGGCTTGTACATGCTTCGTAGGCCTCCTTGAAATCTGTATCATCACAATACATATCCTTAAGGTGTTCAAACCCCAAGGTCTTCACCTGGAATTCCTTCATGATCAAACATCTCCTGCTTAATGCATCAGCAAACTTGTTAGCATTCCCAGCAATATGTTATATAACAAAAGTAAAAATTTTCATAAATTCAACCCATTTTGCATGCCTCTGGTTCAAATTTTCTTGTCAAGTTATGAACTATAAAGCTTGGTTATCGTTGTACAAGACAAAATATTGTAGGACATGATAATGTCTCCATTTGTTCAATGCTTGAATTATGGCATAGAACTCCTTGTCATATGTGGAGTATTTCCTCTTAGTCTCATTCAGCTTCACACTGAAATAGGCAACAGGGTGATTGTCCTGACTCAGAACTGTTCCTATTGCAACTCCACTTGCATCACATCTTACCTGAAATGTCTTCCCAAAATTCGGTAGGACTATCATTTGTCGTTATGTTATCTTCTCATTCAGTATATTGAATCTCTTTTCGGCCTCCTCTGTCCATTTGAAAGACTTGTGTCACTTCTTCACTGTATCCATCATGGGTGCACAAATCCCACTGAAGTATCTAATGAACTTCCTATAGAAACTTGCTAAACCATGAAAGCTCCTTACCTCGAACATGCTCCTTCGTGACAACCATTCTCTGATCGCTTTCACCTTCTCTGGATCCATCTTATTTTCATTTGAAGAGATCACGAAACCCAAATAAATGATTTTTGTCTTCATAAAAAAGGAATTCTTCAAATTGATCAGCAGCTTCTCCTGTTGTAGCCTCCTCATTACTAGCGTTAGGTGCCTCAAATTCTCCTCTTTAGTCCTGCTAAATATCAGTATATCGTCCATATATACAACCACGAACTTGCCAATGAAATCCTTTAGAATTTTGTTCATCATCCTCATAAAAGTACTTGGGGCATTTGTTAAGCCAAATGGCATAACCAACCACTCATACAGACCTTGATTCTTCTTAAAGGTTGTTTTCCATTCATCACCTTCTCTCATCCTGATCAGGTGATATCCACTTTTCATATCTATCTTAGAAAAGAAATTTGCTCCACTTAAGAAATCCATTAAATCATCTATTCTCGGTAAAGGGTTTCTGTACCTGATGGTGATCTTGTTGATGGCTCTCGAGTCTACACATTCTCCATGCTCCATATTTCTTTGGGCTTAACACAATTGGTACTGCGCATGGGCTCAAACTTTCTCTGACCAAACCCTTATATAGCAACTCTTGGACTTGGTTCTTCACCTCCTCAACTTCTCAAGGTGTTAATCTGTATGCTGCCTTGTTCGGTAGGATTTCTCTTGGTATCAAGTCGATATGATGACTGATACTCCTGATGGGCGGCAATGAGTTTGGCAGCTCATCCACCACTATATCAGCAAAATTATCCAGTAGCTCCTGAACTTCTTCAGGCAAATCATCCATTGATGTACTCGTAAGGATGACTCCGGGCTTCCTCACCACAACAAATTTCATCTCCTTTTCTTCCTTGACTTCTTTCAGGAGTTCCTTTCCACTCATGAGAAGTATGCTTGTGTCGGTTTCCTCCTTCAATCTCTTCTCCTCCATTGACAACAACATATGTGTCCTACCATTCTTCTCCAATGTATATGTATTTTTCCTCCCATCATGAATGACATTTCTGTCAAACTTCCATGGTCTTCCCAACAAAATGTGGCATACGTTCTTGGGAATTACATCACAGAGGATTTCATCTTTATATCCTCCTATTTTAATTTCAACCAAGCATTGCTTAGCGATCATTACCTGGTGTCCTTTTTGCAGCCATGAGACTTTGTATGGCCTTGGATGTGCAGTTGTCTTTAGCTCCAATTTCTCCACCTTATATGTGGATACTAGGTTGTCATTACTCCCACTGTCGATGATCACCTTGCATACTTTATCCTTAGTCTTGCAAGCTATCCTGCAGAGACTGTTTCTCTGCACTGGCTTTTCAATTTATGCCTCTGGTTTTAAGAGAACTTTTCTCAACATCAAGGATGCTCCATCCTCTGGTCCTTCGGCTTCAACATCTCTTCGTTGTGCTTCTGAAATATGAGCTTCTCCTCCTGCCTTCTTCTTCTGGGGACATTCCCAAGACATGTGCCCTATCTTTCCATAGTTATAGCACCTTACTCCTCCTCTGCCTCTTCCTCTAGAAGAGTTTCTTCCACCACTCTGTCTCCCTCATGAACTTCCTCCTCATTCTGAGTGATTGTGTGGTTTCTCAGCCTCGTCCTTATACTGATGTGTTATTTCACGGTTAAATCCCTTTCTTTTGCTTGGAACCGAGCTTTGACTTCTTCCTCATTGGTTTTGTTTTCTGGACAACTTCTCCTCTGCCTTCAACGCAAACTGATAAGAATCTTCCATAGTCCTGACTGACATCATGTTGATCTCATCCTAGATCTCATATCTCAAGCCATTTGTATATTTGACAACTTTATCTTCGTCTCTCTCTCGTTGTCCAGTTTTGATGTTCAACCAGTATAACTCCTCGGTGTACTCCTTGACTGTCATCTCTTTTTGTCTCGGGTTTTGTAGCTTCCTGAACATATTGATCTGGTAGTCCTTGGGTATGAACTTAGCCTTCAGTTTGGATATCACCCTATTCTTTGTGCTTCTTCCATTGTTTCCAATCGGGTGCGAATCTCTCACATATCCCTTTTTACAGCACGGTTGGCTAAGGGTGGTTCTCGTCTTCTTGGCGGCATTGTGTCGACTATCTGTCACACACAGAGTACAACTCCGAGTTCTCTGTCTCCTTCTTTTCCTCCTTCAAATGAAGTCTATAGACAAAAACCTAAGGCTCTGATACCACCTGTTGTAGACCCCTATCCCTCCTCAGCGCTGCACGACCTCCCGGTCAGGATCTTCTGGTTCCAAACTGGAACCCTTCGACCGAATACATAGGTCCCTCACTAATGCTTGGTTGGCCTTTCCAGGAGCCAAGCTTGAGCTCCCACATCACACGACCAAGCGTTGTGACCTTGCACTAATCCAAAAAGGGTTCTTATCGGGGACCGGGACTTCACAAGTCAAGCGTCCCGTCCCTTCGTCCTTCGAACCCCTGGTTACCGAAATGCCAAAATTTCCCACCACCTATTCCGTCAGGTTTTCACGTTTTGTGAAATCAGGATGCAAGGGATTTCTCTACACTTTGGGATTCTCAGTTGCCGAAATGCCAAAATGTCTCGACGCCTATTCTTTTGGGTTTTTGCGTTTCGCGAAACCTATGTGCAAGGGATATCTCTGCTCCTTGTAAATCCTGGTTGTTGAAGTACCAAAATGTCTTGGCGTTCTTTATTTTGGGGTTTTGCGATTCGAGGAATCACGATGAAAGGATCCCACTCCTCTATCTTTCGAACCCCCGGTTTCCGAAATACCGAACCACCAAAAAGACTTGGCGTTCACTCTTTTGGGGTTTCGCAATTCAGAGAATCACGATGCAAGGGTCCTGCTCCTCTTTCTTTCGAACCCCCAGTTCTCAAAATGTTGGAAGCTCGGGGTGCTTGATCAACATCTCACAACGCTCTCCCGATCTATAGTCATATCTCTTCCCTGTCACTGACCTCCTCGCAACTCCACTTGATCCAACGTCTTGCGGCATTTTGCGACTCTCCTCGAGAGTTTCTCCTTCTTCCATTCAACTCTTCGAGATCTCATCTCCGAGATCTATACAGTGTTAAATTCTGTGCTTCTCCCTCAAATCGGACGGTCTGCAGGATCTTCCGTCGTGATCCAACGCTCGACGACGTTCTTCCTCCTAAGCTTTTACTCACTTTAGACTTAGAATATTTTCTAAGTCTTCGAAGACTCAGTCTTCATTCCTTCCAGGGAATGCGTTCCCAGATCTTGATAACACATTCTGAATCGTTATCCCTCCTGAGCTTCGCCATTTGTAGGCCTCGAATTCCCACACACTCCTTGCATCTAAGGGATTCTGATACCTCAGATCCAAGGTGTTTCTCACAGAGAGATTCCTCCTAATCTCCTGATGTTCTCTCCTCGCTCAATGCACACCTTGCAGAGTTTTAATGAAGAGAAACAATTGAAACTGGGAAAACTCACAGTTCCATCCACCTGTTCATGTAAACACAAAATGACAGGGAAAATTCACACAATCCACACACCTTACATTTGGATCATTTTTCCATTATGTTATATTCACAAGTGCCCAATGGCTACAGAATACATTCAGACTTACAGTAACTCAAAAAAAACTGGGATTTCCTGCTAACTCACAGTTTTTCTCTTACATCTATTTTTTCTCTATATTCCCACCCTCTCTGGATTACAACCTCTCCCTAACTGGGTCTACAAACTTCTACATAACTCCAAATTGTTTCTAGGGTTTCCCCTGGCTACTTGCCTACTCTAAAATTCATCCTATGATATCTTAGTTCAGTTGCTTTCCAGATCCGAAGTGGAACTCCTGCTCTGTTTACAATTTCAAAACTTTACCTCAGAGGGTAAAATTCGGCGTCAATTCAAGCGTGCCCCCAAAGGTGAATTTTCGGCGCTAAGTGGAGGCGGATTCTGAAATTGGTTGCAACTATCCACATAGAATTTCTAGAAGAACTCTCACGTGTAGAGTGGTCCTGCCTCTGTGCGTTTTCTAATGATGCTCCTGCATCATACTCCCCTTGAAAAAAATTCATGGAATCCTATCCATGAGCTCCTCTATAGATTTTCCCTGCTTCTTGATAGTAGCTTCGATTTCCCAACTGGCATCTTCGATTGGGTGTCCTTTCCATTTGACCAGATACTCAAAATAGGTTTTCCTTCTGGTCTTCTTGTCAATCCTCTGATCAACAATTTTCTCCATTTGCGGATTTTCTGCCACATGCATCTGTTTCTCCCACTTAATCTTTCCTTGATATTCTGACCCTTTCGTGTCATCTTTCCTGTAAGGGTACATGTATGAAACATTGAATATGGGTGAAATACCCACACCATCTGGAAGCTCGATCTCATAGGCGTTTGCATCAAACTTCCTCAAGATATTATAGGGTCCTATCTTCTTCATCTTCAATTTGTTATATGTTCCCCTAGGGAACCTTTCCTTCCTGAGATGTGCTAAAACCTGATCTCCCAATTCAAATTGAAGTTCCCTGTGATGTTGATCAACTCTGTGCTTGTATTTCTGGTTAGAACTCTGTAATTGTTCTTTGATCCGACTATGGAGATTCAGCATCTCCGCATCAAAATCCTCTGCTACAGCGCTCCTGATATCACCCTGGTCCAAGTCTCTCAACTCAGACACTCCCATGGGTTGCATTCCATAGAGTATTTGGAATGGTCTCCTTCCAATGCTCCTGTTTGGTGAGTCATTGTATGCAAATTCTGCTTGTGGCAGAATTTGATCCCACTGGTTATGGTGTTTAGTAACCAGACTTCTCAATAAGTTTCCCAAACTTCTATTTGCCACCTCAGTCTACCCATATGTATGAGGGTGATAAGTTGAGCTGAAGGACAAATCTGTCCCCATCTTCTTCCACAACGTCCTCCAAAAGTGACCAACAAATTTTGTGTCTCTGTCTAAGACAATGCTCCTGGGTAGACCATGAAGTCTCACAACTTCTCTGAAAAACAATTTGCAACATGTGTTGCATCACTGGTCTTCTGGCATGGGATGAAATGTGCCATCTTTGAGAACCTATCCACAACCACAAATATGTAATCAAATCCCCTTTGGGTTCTTGGCAATCCCAACACGAAATCCATGCTTATTGCATCCCAAGGCCTCTCTGGTATTGGCAATGGTTGATACAATCCAATGTTTTGTCCTTTCCCCTTTGCATATTGACAGATCTTACATCTGTTTACAAATTTTATCACCTCTTATCTCATACCTAGCCAATAGTATGAACGGCTCAACTGTGCAAATGTTTTATCATGGGTGAAGTGTCCATCCAATCCTCCACTATGCTTCTCCTTCAGAAGATTGTCCCTTATTGAGCATCTTGGTATGCACAATTGATTTCCTCTGAACAACAATCCTTCCTAAACCATATACTATTTCCACTGACTTCGATCTCTCAGTACATGGCTTGTACATGCTTCGTAGGCCTCCTTGAAATTTGTATCATCACAATACATATCCTTAAGGTGTTCAAACCCTAAGGTCTTCACCTGGAATTCCTGCATGATCAAACATCTCTTGCTTAATGCATCAACAACCTTGTTAGCATTCCCAACAATATGTTTTATGACAAAAGTAAAATTTTGCATAAACTCAACCCATTTTGCATACCTCTGGTTCAGTTTTTCTTGTTGGGTTATGAACTGTAAAGCTTGGTTATCGTTGTACAAGACAAACTCTTGCAGGACAAGATAATGTCTCAATTTCTTCAATGCTTGAATTATGGCATAGAACTCCTTTTCATATGTGGAGTATTTCCTCTTAGTCTCATTCAGCTTCTCATTGAAATAGGCAACAGGTCGATTGTCCTGACTCAGAACTGCTCCTATTGCAACTTCACTTGCGTCACATCTTACCTGAAATGTCTTCCCAAAATTTGGCAAGATCATAATTTGTCATTCTATTATCTTCTCATTCAGTATATTGAATCTCTTTTCGGCCTCCTCTATCCATTTAAAAGACTTATGTCGCTTCTTCACTGTATCCATCATGGGTGCACAAATCCCACTGAAGTCTCTAACAAAATTCCTATAGAAACTTGCTAAACCATGAAAGCTCCTTACCTCGAACTTGCTCCTCGGTGACAACCATTCTCTGATCGCTTTCACCTTCTCTAGATCCATCTTCATTTCAGTCGAAGAGATCACGAAACCCAAATAAATGAGTTTTGTCTTCATAAAAGAGGACTTCTTCAAATTGATCAGCAACTTCTCCTGTTGTAGCCTCCTCATTACTAGCATTAGGTGCCTCAAATGCTCCTCTTTAGTCCTGCTAAATATCAGTATATCGTCCAGATATACAACCACAAACTTGCCAATGAAATCCTTTAGAATTTCATTCATCAGCCTCATAAAAGTACTCGGGGCATTTGTTAAGCCAAATGGCATAACCAACCACTCATACAGACCTTCATTCTTCATAAAGGTTGTTTTCCATTCATCACCTTCTCTCATCCTGATCTGGTGATATCCACTTTTCATATCTATCTTAGAAAATAAATTTGCTCCATTTAAGCAATCCATTAAATCATCCATTCTCGGTAAAGGGAATCTATACCTGATGGTGATCTTGTTGATGGCTCTCGAGTCTGCACATTCTCCATCCTCCATCTTTCTTTGGGCTTAACACAGTTGGTACTGCGCATGGGCTCAAACTTTCTCTGACCAAACCCTTATCTAGCAACTCTTAGACTTGGTTCTTCACCTCCTCATTTTCTCGAGGTGTTAATCTGTACATTGCCTTGTTCAGTAGGATTGCTCCAGGTATCAAGTCAATATGATGACTGATACTCTTGATGGGCGGAAATGAGTTTGGCAGCTCATCCACCACTATATTAGCAAAATTATTCAGTAGCTCTTGAACTTCTTCAGGCAAATCATCCATTGATGTACTCATAAGGATGAATTTGGGCTTCCTCACCACAACAAATTTCATCTCTGGTTCTTCCTTGACTTCTTTCAGGAGTTCCTTCCCACTCATGAGAAGTATGCTTGTGTTGGCTTCCTCCTTCGCTCTCTTCTCCTCCATTGACAGCAACATATGCGTCCTACCATTCTTCTCCAATGTATATGTATTTTTCCTCCCATCATGAATGACATTTCTGTCAAACTGCAATGGTCTTCCCAAAAACATGTGGCATATGTCCATGGGAATTACATCACATAGGATTTCATCTTTATATCCTCCTATTTTAATTTCAACCAGGAATTGTTTAGCGATCGTTACCTGGTATTGCAGCCATGAGAATTTGTATGGCCTTGGATGTGCAGTTGTATTTAGCTCCAATTTCTCCACCATATCTGTGGATACTAGGTTGTCATTATTCCCACTGTCGATGATCACCTTGCATACTTTATCCTTAGTTTTGCAAGTTGTCCTACAGAGACTATTTCTCTGCACTAGCTTTTCAATTTCTACCTCTGATTTTAAGAAAAAAATTCTCAACATCAGGGATGCTCCATTCTCTACTCCTTATGCTTCAACATCTCTTCTTTGTTCTTCTGAAATATGAGCTTCTCCTCCTTCCTTCTTCTTCTCGGGACATTCCCAAGACATGTGCCCTATCTTTCCACAGTTATAGCACCTTACTCCTCCTCTGCCTCTTCCTCTAGAAGAGTTTCTTCCACCACTTTGTCTCCCTCGTGAACTTCCTCCTCATTCTGAGTGATTGTGTGGCTTCTCAGCCTCATCCTTAGACTGATGTGCTCTGTCATGGTTAAATCCCTTTCTTTTGCTTGGGACCAAGCTTTTACTTCTTCCTCATTGGTTTTGTTTTCTGGACAGCTTCTCCTCTACCTTCAGCATAAACTGATAAGCATCTTCCATAGTCCTGATTGACATCATGATGAGCTCATCCCGGATATCATATCTCAAGCCATTTGTATATCTGGTGATTTTCTCTTCGTCTCTCTCCCATTGTCCAGTTCCGATGTTCAACCAGTATAACTCCTCGGTGTACTCCTTGACTGACATCCCTTTCTGTCTCAGGTTCTATAGCTTCCTGAACAGATTGATCTGGTGGTCCTTGGGTATGAACTTAGCCTTCAGCTTGGCTATCATCTTGTCCCAACTCTTTATCCTCTATTTGCATTTACTTCTCCTCTCAGCCTGTAGTTCGTCCCACCATAATGCTGCGTGCCCTTTTAGTCTGGTGACTACCTGCTTCACCTTCTTCTCCTCATCGACATCTTCATAGTCGAAATGTTTGTCCATGGACCTTATCCAGTCTAACAGTTCTTCAGCATCTAGATTTCCCTCGTACATGGGGACCTCTATCTTAGCTCTGCCTCCCAATCTGGCAACTGCTCTCAACAAACGTTCTTCTGCAACCTCCTCTCCTGCATCTTCTTTAACCTCAACCTCTTCACTTTATGCATCACTGACATCCCCAATGTCAGGTGCTCTTCTCTGTGTTTCTTCCATTGTTTCCAATCGGGTGTGAAGCTCTCGCATATCCCTTTCTACAGCACAGTTGGCTAAGGGTGTTTCTTGTCTTCTTGGCAGCATTGTGTCGACTATCTGTCAGACACAAAGTACAGCTTCGAGTTCTGTGTCTCCTTCTTTTCCTCCTTCGCCTGAAGTCTACAGACAAAAACTTGAGGCTCTGATACCACCTGTTGCAGACCCCTATCCCTCCTCAGGGCTGCGCAACCTCCCATTCAGGATCTTCTGGTTTGGGAGTCGAAATGGCTCTTCTGGTTCCAAACTAGAACCCTTCGAACGAATACACAGGTCCCTTACTAATGCTTGGTTGTCCTTTCCAAGCGCCAAGCTTGAGCTCCCACAGCACACGACCAAGGGTCGTGACCTTGCACTAAGCCAAAAAGGGTGCTTATCAGGGACCGGGACTTCACAAGTCAAGCGTCCTGTCCCTTTGTCCATCGAACCCCTGGTTACTGAAATGCCGAAATTTCCCAGCACCTATTCCTTCAGGTTTTTGCATTTTGTGAAATCGGAATGCAAGGGATTTCTCTGCTCTTTGGGATTCTCGGTTTTCGAAATGCCGAAATGTCTTGGCACCTATTCTTTTGGGTTTTTGTGTTTCGCAAAACCTGGGTGCAAGGGATATCTCTGCTCCTTGTAAATCCTGGTTGCCGAAGTACTGAAATTTCTTAGCGTTCGTTCTTTCGGGGTTTTGCGATTTGGGGAATCACGATGCAAGGATCCCACTCCTCTGTCTTTCGAACCCCTGGTTGTCGAAATACCAAACCACCAAAAAGGCTTGGCGTTCACTCTTTCGGTCTTTCGCGATTCAGAGAATCACGATGTAAGGGTCACGCTCCTCTATCTTTCGAACCCCCGGTTGTCGAAATGCTAGAAGCTCGGGGTGCTTGATCAACGGCTCACAGCGCTCTCCCGATCTATGGTCAGATCTCTTCCCCGTCACTGACCTCCTCGCAACTCCACTTGATCCAACAACTTGCAGTATTTTGCGACTCTCCTCGAGAGTTTCCCCACCGTCTGTTCAGATCTTCGAGATCTCCTTGCGTCTAAGGGATTCTGATAGCTCATATCCAAGGGGTTTCTCACAGAGAGATTCCTCCTAATCTCTTGATGTTCTCTCCTCACTCGATGCACACCTTGTAGAGTTTTAATGAAGAGAAACAATTGAAACTGAGAAAACTCACAATTCCATCCACCTGTTCATGTAAACAGAAAATGACAGGGAAAATGCACACGGTCCACACACCATACATTTGGATCAATTTTCCATTTTGTTATATTCACAAGTGCCCAATGGCTACAGAATACATTCAGACTTATAGTAACTCAAAAAAAACTGAGATTTCCTGCTAACTCGCAGTTTTTCTCTTACAACTAATTTCTCTCTGTATTTCCGCCCTCTATGTATTACGGCCTCTCCCTAACTAGGTATACATACTTCTACATAACTCCAAATTGTTTCTAGGGTTTCCCCTGGCTACTTGCCTACTCTAAAATTCATCCTACGCTATCTTAGTTCATTCGCTTTCCAAAGCCGAAGTGGAACTCATGCTCTGTTTACAATTTCAAAACTTTACCTCAGAGGGTAAAATTCGACATCGGTTCAAGCGTGCCCCCAAAGGTGAATTTCCGACGCTGAGTGGAGGCAGATTCTGAAATTGGTTGCAACTATCCACGTAGAATTTCTGGAAGAACTCTCACGTGTAGAGTGGTCCTACCTCTGCACGTTTTCCAACGATGCTCCTACATCAACACGTGTCTGATAACATCGAGCTAAATGCATTCCCAGATTAATCCTATGAGAGGATCAACGATGAGGTGAATGTGGCTTCGATGAGGTCATGATTCTTGTCATGGGACAAGAATGACCCGAGGTGCTAGACACATGACGGTGGAGATGGATAATCAATATAGCTAAATGAGGCTCATGGATATTGTGATGATATGTTTTGATACCAGATTGCTATGAGATGATGTTGATAGTAATGATGATACTCATGACATGGGTGAACACGTCATGTGGGTGTATCCCATGATGACGATGGTGACACACACTACGAGGTGTAGCTCTAGTGTTCTCTAGCAGGATGTGGCCCCTAGACGAGATTGACAAGTCCACATGGTTGTATCCATGTCTGATGTAATGATTCTACTAGTAGCACGGTCTGCATAATCGTGGCGAGAGGATCATGGCATAACGAGAAAGGATATGAAGACTAAAAGGGAACATCATGGTTAAATACCTCCCTAGCTAAGAGGGAGTGTTGATATTATGGTAGTTGCGGGAGGTATTAACCTCCATATGTAACCTTTGACTAGAATAGAATATTACGGAAGCAAGAGAAACCCTAAACAGATGTGTGAAAACCCTGGAAGACAAGTCGACTCAGAAGAATAAGTAATATCAAAGTATTATATGTATAAAAGGACAAGTTGGCCCTACTTGAAGAGACACTTGTTCACCTGGCTAGATTAGTATAAATAAAGGACATCTTGGCTCATTTTTTCACTCACTCACACACTCTCAGTCACCGAGAAACAATGTGCAATTTTGGAGGAGCAACAACAACTACAATTGTACAATTTTCTCTTTTTCACTCTTTCTGGTACTTTCTCTTGTGCACTACCCTTGGAGAAGGTGCGCTCTCTTGGTTATTTGTTGGTTATGGTATGGCTTCCTGGAATCATTCTTTTTGTCAAAGGTTAAGGTGCTCTGGGGTGGCTTGCTTATGGTTGGGTGAAAATGGTGTAGCATTGTCTATGGTTAAACGAACACATCAACATTATTCTAACACTATATACAAATTCCTCCCATGAATCCTTTTTTCCAGATCATAAAATTGAAATGCACTCTACCAAAATTTATATTCACTCAAATAGAACGATCTCTCTTCACATCTACTGCATACATATTTGACAATAATACATAAAGTGTGAAATCCCTCCAACTTGGGTATTATAGCATAAGCCTCCAACAAAATTGCTTGTGCTAATAGGACATACCCTACAAGCCACTTATCCTTAACACCCATCACCCATACCACCTCTTCTTACAGACAACATGTCACTTCCTTTCTTCATAGCACATCCAAGGATTTTGCAGTTCCATTCTTCCATTATATATATCTATATATATATATATGGGGGGCGGGGGGTTATTCTTAGGAGAGTAGGGAGGGGTTTTTGTTTTTTGTTTTTAATTATTTTTGTTTTTTCTTTTTTAATTTTTTGTATTTTTAATTATTTTTATTTTCGCTTTCTAAAATAATTTAAAATGATTTTTTTAATTACTTCTTGTTGTGAAAAACATGTTCTTTCTCCTCATTTTTTTTTCACTTTTTGTGTTTGTTTTTTTTCCCACTTTTTGTGTTTTTTTTTTCTTTTATGATTTTGTTTACAATGACATTGGACTATTAAGAAATGCTTAAAATTTAAGCCCAAAAAAAAGATAGGAAGGGATGGAAGTGCTACTGATAGCACCTCTTTTTGATTTGAGGATTGATTTTATGATTTTGGTTGGAAGATTATTGGTTGTCAATGCCATGGGTTGCGAAAAAGTTGCAATTTTGACCTCGAGAAAAAAGAGACTACCACTGGAAGGACCACTTTTTGATCCCATGGTGGATTTTAAGTTTTTGGTTGCAAGAGTATAGTTTGTTAAG